>PVIC010003188.1:0-70621 GCA_004025085.1 Thryonomys swinderianus
TTGATGATAGCCATTCTGACAAGAGTGAGATGAAATCTCAATGTGCTTTCATTTACATTTCCCTCATGGCTACAGATGTTCTCTTTATTAAAATTTTTGAAGACACCAAGAAGCATTCTTCCTCTAGGGTTTTGTTCCTGCTATATCCTTTGCCTTTGGTACTATTCTTTGGAATCCTGTGCCCAAATGTCATCTCATCAGAGAACTTTATCCTCATTATTCTCTTTAAAACAACATTCCTTCACACTTCTCATATTCCTTGTCCCTTCCACCTTGTTTAACTTTTCTACACAGGACTGACCATTTTTTAGTGTTTATTCTCCCTACTACTAACATAAACACCCTGAATCTATAGTCTCCTGGATTTCTGTTAACCTCAAATTCACAGCAGTCCTCCTGCATCTGCCTCTGCCTCCCGAGTCCTAGGATAATGGGCATGAGTCACCACACCCAGCATTGTGGTATGTGGTACTGGGGATCAAACTCAGGACCTTGCACTTGCAAGGCAGACACTGGAACCACTGAGCTAAAGATTGATCCAGGACTGCTAGATGATACAATAACATAAACACCCAGTCTTTATTTAGTTCACTGTGGACCCCTAGTGCTGGTTCAGAATAAGAGCTTAATCAGTATTTATTGAATAATATGTACTGAATTAATGAAATACCATACCTTCTATCTAGTTCACAGAATTTGAAAAATGAAATTACTTATACCACTTTGTAGAGTGTTCCATGAATGGCACAGTCTTCCTATTTTTAAATATTTATGTCATTTGGGATTATTTTCACAAAGCCAAATAAAAATCCTGACTCAAAAGATAAAGAAGAAATACACCGTATCTCATGTATTTAATCCCTATTATACGTGAACTGATTAGGAAATGAAAAGTCAATCGTATAACTGCATAACTGAAGATTTTGAGAACGTTTTAAATTTTTCATGTCAAAAAGTTAATGTTTCAAAATCTTTTTTCCCTATTCCAGAGTAAATACAAATTAAAGTAGATCTTATATTTATTATAAGAACAAAGTTATATAAGTGATTATAAGTGATTATAAGATTTGAAGTGCCAGAATTCAGCCAATCCATGTCTTATATTTGTAAATAATTTCTATTACTTTTTTTTTTTTAGTGTTTTGAGGCAGGGTCTCGCTTTGTAGTTTAGGCTGGCTCTGAACTCACTATGTAGCCCAGGCTAGTCTTGAACTCACAGCAATCCTCCTGCCTCTGCCTCTTGAGTCCAAGGATTATGGGTGTGAGTCATCACACCCAGCATTGTGGCATATGGTACTGGGGATCGAATTTGGGACCTTACACTTGCAAGGCAGATGCTGGAACCAGTGACCTAAATCCCTGACCACTATCACTACCACTCTTTGAAACCTTTATAGAACCACTGAAAATTCTGGACAGAATAATTTCTATTTGATGAATTAACAACTTTTAGCTTTACCTCTTTACTTTACTTCAACTATTTCTTAATTCCAAAAATCATGCAAAGTAGTACTATGTTTCTGACACTCTTAGGGATCAAGAAAACAACTATTATTGTCACCAAAGTAAAACTTTAAAAAATTTATATTCCCTTTTTAACTTCTTGGGTCAAACTACAATTAAAGTTTTGTAATTAAACCTTACAATGCCCATAAAAATTATTCTAGACTAGAAAAGTCAACTTTTTTCACTTGCAAAGTAGTGAGATGTATGAAAAACTTGAAAGTCCATGTAAAAAGAATGCTAAATTACAAGTTATTGTTATAAGACCAAATACACTTATATTAAGTCTGGTTAAGGGAGTGTGAAGTTTTTTTTCCAGGCTCACCCTAAGAGTATCAGTGAATACTATGAAATACAATGAATTATGTTTACTATACTGTGGATTAGTCCTATAATCCTATCTTGAGATGGGGGGTCATAAAAATATTTAAATAAACACAATCAGTTCACACTAAGTTATAATCAAGGGCAAATGTTCCTTTATAAAGCTGAAAAACTCTTCCATTCTTTATCTCTCAATGTTTGCCAAAGTATAGAATTATAATATTGTCTTACATTTCAGTAGTCTACTTTTTAAATATGCAATTTTCAGCTGACACTCCGATTTATCCCTGATGGAGTAGATAGGACTAGAATTATCATCTGCATGGCTAAGAGATAGCAAAGACACTATTCAAGCGGCATGCTTCCTGGAAAATGACTTCAACAAAGATTTCTGAACCTGAAAATGAGAAAAATGCTGGCATCCTAAATAAGCCTGAGATTGATCTCAATTTCTGATATACTGAATTCACGAAGCTAGCAGAAATTAAACAGAGCTGGCAGCTTTTTTATTTTTAATAGATTATGAATCTGAAAGCACATTGGTGTGTAGTGACCTAAGCTACAACAGTGTTATGCCCTTCTTTTGCAATTTTGGGTTTTTAAATATCCCAGTGCTTAAGTATCTTTCTACTCCAAACCAGATCATCTTGGATACCTTCTAAATAGAATCAGTCGGTATTTTTGTGCAGTTTATTTGAAGCACAAGACTGACACCTAGTGTATTAACTGATTTCCTTCCTGCTTTCCTTCACCTTATCCTTTCATGAATGTTATACTTTAATAATAGACATTCAGTGTTAACTTACATGCTATCTTATTCTAATCACTTTAAATGTATCATCTTCATTTATAAACACTTTATTATCATCCCTATTTCACAAATAAGGAGGATTTTCAAACTTTATTTCAAAAGACTAGGATTCAAAAACCAGTGTGTTGCTTCTGGAACCAAGTACTCAACAGTAGTTTTAAAGGAATCAACAAAGATTGTGTAATTAAGTTCAATTAAGTTAGTATACACATATTGACCTGGAAGAAATGTTTTCAAAGAACACTCGTTACAGTTTGAATAGAAAATATAACAGCTCTGAGGCTGCAGCTGTAAGTCAGCCCTCTTTTAGTCCTTTTCTACAGCAACACATCAGCCCCAAAGTTATCTAGGTCCTGCATTCCGGGAGGACAGCAGCACTAAATCAGCCTCTACAAGATTCAGAATCCAGCCATTGGAAAGCAACAACCTACAAAGGAAAAGGAGGAAAGTGGATCCCTGGGATACAGGAAGAATCTGAAGGGAAAACTAGAACCTACAGAGAAAGTGAAGACCACAGTGCAGAAAAGGAAGGGGCAACCTGCGCTTTCTGCCAGGCTCCTGGCCCGTAGAAAGGGAAAGGAAGGTGGGACGTACAGACACAGTGGAAGTGGGTGATGCGAAAGGCCTCCGCAGAGAAACACACCCGGAACGGAGCTGTTAATCCTGTGCGCTGCCATAGCAGGTGAGCGGCTCCAGTACAAATGACTGCCACAACCGCTGGAGAGCATGCTTGGTTAGAAATACTTCAAGGTCTCAAAACAAACAAAATTAGTGAACAGGGACCTACTTCTCTGTGAAGCAGGCAAACACAGCCCATCTATTTGTATGAGAACGGTGGCCTTGGAAAAAGGAAAATATATTCCTTGAAAGAACCAGTTGATCATACAAAGGTACCCTGAGATCTCATTCAAAATCAGGTTCCAGACTCATATCTTACTCTAAAACCAATATTCATCACAATAATGGGTCCCAAGGGCAAAACTAAGTTCTTTTTATCTCCCCTGGTTGAAAGGAGCAAATTCATGTGAATGTCAGGGACAGACTACACTTTGAAACTATTCTTTTAACATCTACTTGAAACCAAACTCATATACTGATATCAATTTAGACTTTATTCAAAAATTTCCCTCTTTATGCTGGATGCACACTATCTTGCACAACAATTTTTTGACTTAATAGTTTATTTTATTTTACTAATTTTTAATTATTTTTTATCTTTTCTCCATTAGATTTGTTTTTTTAGGGGGAATGGATTTTTCTCCATTTTTTCCGCCTTTTGTTTTCTTCTCTTTTCCCCTTTCAATTTTTTTCTCTTTGAACCTTTATTTCCTGTTTCTTGCAGTCTGAGTATCTTTTGTTTGTTTTTTCCTGTGACTGTTCTCCAATATTATTACTATTTTTACTTCTCAATAGGACTCTGTATTTTTCTCTCCTCTTTCATGTCCCGGTTCCCCATCCCTTCTACATTTACTACTCTAACTACTAAACTCTATTAAACTCTAGATAGCTAGTTAACTTTACACCAACATGTGAACACTGTTCAGTTGTTAGGAGAGATAAAGTTGCCCCACTTAGTAGATATTTATGGTAGGTCAATAGTAGGTCAGTATTGGTTTGTGTTAGTTTTGATACTACAATTATAGTAATCTCCTTAAGGTATGTCAATACTCAGTTTGTGTTTGATGTTATAATTGATGCTAATTTATCACTATAGCCAAAGTGACATAAAAGGTGCTATTAGCTGGTTTTCTTGGGATGATAATCTCTACACTACTTTCAGGTTATTAATGATACTGTGCCTCAGTACTGCATAAATAGGAACTGAGACAAATAACCCCAAATTTCCCATCCTAAGTAAATGGACATGATTGGATCTTGAAACAGAGGCAAAGCCCAAGAGTTAGTCTTGCCCAGGATATAACATTGAAAAGTGGGCACTAACTAAATATAACCAAAAATGTCTCCATTTTTAAAATTCACTCCACTACAATCAATCTGCAACTCTCCACACTAAAACAAAAAGTAGAAACATGAAGGCAAACCAACAAAATGTCTCCCAAACTCCCAACTCTGTCAAAGCTGATTTGTGGAGTATCAAAGAGGGAAAAACTAAACGTTACAGAATCAAATTATTTGAAATGCTATCAGGAGAAATAACAAAACAGAGCAATAAGGCATTTGGCAAGCTCACAGAAGATATAAGTAAGTGGATATTGGGCCAAAAAATGAAACAATCAGTGAGTTTATAGAAAACACTAAAAGCTAGTAGAGCTAAACAAAATGATGCAAAACATGAATCACCAGCAAACAGAGACTTAAGAGTCGACAAATGGGGTCCAAATAGAAATACAGATTAAAAATTCTATCAAAACGAGTAGTGAGCAAGATGAAAACTGTCAAAACTGAACAACAGTGAAGTTTTCAGCAATTAATGAGAGAAATCTTAAAAAACAGGACAACACAAAAAATGGATCAAACAGCTCACAAGTGTCACAAAGAAAACTAATCTAAGATTACATGGAATTAGTAAAAAAAAATGGAAGACAACACAAATAGCATTAAAAAACAATTTATTAAATCAGAGCAGAAATCTTTCCAAATAAAAAATAATTTAAAGTTCAAATAAACAAGGTATATAAAACCTCAAGTAGCAATGATCAGAAACGAACTTCCCCATGATATAATAGTCAAAATCCAAAAATCCCAACACAGGAATAGAAACTTAAAAACTGTTACAGAAAAACAATGAAGTTCTTATAAAAGAAAACCCATTAGAATTACAATAGACTTCAAAAAACAAAACTTGAAAATCAGGAGAGATAGCAGTGAAGTACTTTAAGCACTAAAACAATTTCAAACCAACACTGACTACAAAACTATCTTTCAAAATTGATGAATAAGAAATTTTAATAATAAAAAGCATCAAAGGAAATTAATGACCACCAGACAAGTAGAATTCTGAAGAATATCCTAGAAAGAGGCAATGAAGCTAACAATGACAAAAGGTCTAATAGAATGAATAGTCCACAAATGGTGAGATGTTCAGTAGATGGAAAGATAAGGGATCAGTAACAAGAAAATGAAGCAATGACAAGAAGTCAATACCTATCATATTAACTTTCAATATGAATGGTCTCACTTACCCAATCAAAAGACAAAGACTGTCAGAATGGATCAAGGAACAAAATCCAAAGGTATGCCATATTGAAGAAATGTATTTATCTAAAAACAACCCTCATAGCTTAAAATCAAAGAATGGAAAAATAAAATTGGAAATTGGAAATGCTATTATACTAATACAAGTAAATGTCTCAGAAAATAAAAATATGAAAAATAACATGTTTATTTTTGAAGGTCAAAAAAATAGAAAATAATATCCTGTGCAACAAGAATCCAGAAAAAAAAAAAAGCAAGTATAGCTATCCTATATATCAGTGAATGCCCACATCACAAAAACGGAGCAAGCTCAAACAAACTAACAGTGCATCTCAAGGTCCTGCAAAAACAATTATCCAAACCCAAAGCTACTATATGAAAGAAATTATAATAAAGATTAGAGCAAAAATCAATTAAATTGGGACCAAAAGAGTCAATACAAAGAATCAGTGAATCAGAGTGGTTCATCAAAAGAATAAATAAAACAGACAAAGCCATTGCCAAAATAACCCCAAAAAAGAATGAAATGCCCCAAATCAATGCATCAGAAATGAAAAAAAGTTCAGGTCCAGATGGTTTAACCACTGAATTCTACAAAAACTTCATGGAAGTTGTAATGTCAATATTCTTCAAGATATTTAATGAAATTTAAAGAGGAGTATTCTCAAACTCATGTTGGTTGTTGTTGTTTTTGAGACAGGTCTCGCTTTGTAGTTTAGGCTGGCCCTGAGCTCACTACATAGCTCAGGCAAGCCTTGAACTCAGCAATCCTCCTGCCTCTGCCTCCCGAGTGCTGGGATTACAGGCTTGAGCCACCAAGTCCGATAATTGTGGTATGTAGTACTGATTGCCAGTGGGCGTGAGCCACCATGCCCAGTACTGTTGTATGTGTTTACCGGGGATTGAACCAGGGACCTTGCATTTGCCAGGCAGGCATCAGAACCACTGAGCTAAATCTCTGGCCCCCAAACTCATTCTTAGAAGATAACATTATCCTAATTCCAAAACAAGATAAGAATACAACCAAAAAGAGCACTATGAACCAACCCCTTTTGTATACATAGATGCAAAAATCCTCAACAAGGTAAATTCCAGAGTGCAACAAATTATCAAAAACATTGTTTACCTTGACCATATAGCCTTCATCTCAGGGAAGCAAGGTATATCCAAACCAGTAAACATAATACATCACATACACAGAAGGACAAAAATCATATGAGCAACTCAAGAGATGCAGAAAAAACCTTGGAAAAATCCAACATTTGTTTATGTCCTAAACTCTTAAGAAAACAGGTAATAAACAACGTATTAAATTTTTTAAAAACTAAAATCTTTTATACATGCATACTATTACATAATAACACTATACTAATGTAATAACACTATACTAATAGTATGTATGTATGAAATGCCACAGCAAACTTCAACTTTGATCATATCCATCCTCTATAATCCTGTCATAAATCCCTTTAGCCCTTACTGTTTGCTACAACTTGTTTAATAACCTCCATTCTAGCTGGGTGAAGTGGTGCATGCCTGTAGTCCTAACACTCAGGAGGCTGAGACAGGAGGATAGCAGTGAGTTTAAGGCCAGCCTGAACTGCATAACAAGCTGGAGATTTACCTCAGTGGTGCCATCCCTGCCTCACAGCACACAGTCCTGAGTTCAATCCACAGTCCTAGGAAAAAGAAAAAAGAAAGAAATACTAAACAGCACAGCATGACCCTGTGTCAAAAAAAAAATTCTACCTTCTCTTTTCATATAAACTTTTTGCTTGTAGATTCCACATATTATGGAAAACACGTGAAACCGCTGAATCTGGCTTATTCTGTTCAATCTGATGACCTCTATTTTCTGCTATTTTCCTGAAAATGATATGATTCTGTACTTTAGCTGAAAAATATTCTTCATTCATTCGTCTGTTAGTCCCCTAGGCCGGTTTCATATCTTGATTGTTTTGAAGTATGAGTATATAAATAAATCTTTACAGTATACTAACTTAATTTCATTTGTAATATATACCAAAAAGTGGTATAGCAGGGTTATATGTTAGTTCTATTTTTCATATTCTTAGGACCTTCCATATTGATTTCTGTAGTGGATACTGCAATCTAAATAACCACCGCCAACCTAACAATTATTAATTGCTTTTTATATTATTTATGATGGCCAGAAGGGGTAAAATAAAATAATGTAGTTTGGATTTACATTTTCCTAATAGCTAAGAATGTTGAATATTTTTCATGTATTTATTGGCTGTTTCTACATGTTTTTAGATATGTCTATTCAATTATTTTTTTCTCTTTAGTGATTGGGCTTTTATCTCCCAGGTTTTTACACACTGTAGGTATTAAATCTTGTCAGAAAGTTAGCTGGCAGATTTCTCCCATTCTGTAACCTGTCTCTCCACATTGATGCACATAAGCTTTTTAATTAGATAGTCCCATTTGTTGAGTCTTACTATTATTGGGTGTGTTATTAGAGTCCTAGTTAGGAAGTCTTTCCATATGTATCATCAAGTATCTCCTCTATTTTTTACTGATTTCAAAGTTTCAAGTCTTATATGAAGGTCTTTGATCCATTTTGAATTTGCTTCTTGTACAGGATGAGAGACAGGGATACAGTTTCAATCTTTTACAAGTAGATACCCAGTTTTCTGATCATTATTTATTAAAAGCATGTGTTTTCTTGAATATATGTTTTGACCCCTTCTGTCAAAACTCAGATAGCAAAGGCAATCCATGTTCAGGTCTCCATCCTGTCTCTTAGACAGAAGCTTTCTTTCTCTCATTAAATTTCTCCTACCCTTAACCTGGTTCCTAGAATTCATTCTTCGATTTTAGAGAACATGAATTCATACTTCAGATATCTAGCAAGTTTGGGAGTTAATCTATTCCCCTTATAGTTTTTTCGAGATCTCCCATGAGATTACTAGATGCAAGAGTTTTCTTTCATGGGTTTTAACATTGGTCTTTTTGCTTCACAGATTGTAACTTTTTATTTCATAAGTTCCTGCTCCTCTTTATAGATTCTGGTTTTTGCTTCCTAAATTCTGGCCTTTGTTTCAAAAGTGTCCTAATTTGTGTCCGTATTTTTTAAATGTTCATAAGTCATGTGTTTCTCTTATGATTCATTATCCTTTGTTAAAATTACATTTATTCTTGCTTTTCATATGTTACATTTGGACTTAGCAGCTTAAAAATGCTGTAGAATGGGTCTTTTATGAAGTCATCTCAGGTAAAGTTAGTTCAGGCTTCTATCTGTCCTTTGTAGAATGTTAAACCAACAGTGATGACTCTGCCAGCTAGTAATTCTCTTTAAGGCAGCTACCAATTTCAAAGCAGGGGACAGGGTTTTCCAGTTACCTTCTGGTGAATTCCCTCTCCCACTGATGCTAATGGTGGATGGAATGTTGCCCAGATACACCATTGAGTTCCTCTCGAAGACAGAGCTCTAATTGTGTGGAACTAGTGGAAACTGAGGTGACAACTGAGGGGTAATGGCCAGGGCTACTCAAAAGAAACTAGTTCCCAACAGTCTGTCCAGGTAGTTGGCAGAAAAATGTCCACAATTCATCTCTGCCTAGGCTCCTCAGTGAGGTGAAAGGGGAACTCTGTCAATTATCATCAGATATCCTCTGTCTCACAGTGATCTGAAATGATGCTGTCAGAGACTTCTCTTAAGCCTCCATTAGGAGCTGAACTAGTTTTTTACTTTTTCCTCTACTGGCATGATAAAACCCATGTCAGACATAAAGAGCAAATCTTTGATAGATTAAAAACCACTTGAGCCTTCTCCCCAAGCCACAGGCATGAGCTTCATTACTTACGTGTTTAGAGGAGAAAAATACTTTTGCTGACAAGTTTTGGACTTTAGACCTTGGGCTGTGGACTTATACAGTAACAGATAGTGGTTTTGGATATTTAAATGGTTTGAATTTTGTTTTCTTTTTTCTACTCTGATAGTAAGTTAGAAATTCCACTTAAATTTTTTTTCCAACTTGTTGGGAGTTCACTTTAGAATTCTTTGTAGTCAGATCATTCCTTCCAGAAAGTCAGGCTAAGAAAACTTGTAATAACTATTTTGTCTTCTTAACTCCAAGCAGTCATACAAAAGGGACCAATCACAACTGGCACAGACTTCCAGAATTCACCTGATCAATCTTGTAAACAGCTCATAACTGCTAAACTACAATACTTCTATGTCAGATTTTGAGGTCCCTGGAACCTTCTCCTTATCCTCTTTGTGGGAGGCTAGTACTAGTTCCTTCTGTTGGAAACACTTGCTGCTATATTCATAGCAATCCTGCTGATCTTATTTTTTGGCCCATGTATTTGTAACTTATTTTTTTGGTTTAATCTTCTCTAAACTCAAAGTTATATGCCTACCCAAGATGAGAGTGCCTAGCACCTATCAAGGGCCTGTAGACAGAACTTCTATAGACTGTTGATCACAACTACCACCTTTTTCAGCAGGAAACAGCCAAAATGGTCTTCACCCCTTGTCCCCTCCTGATAGTTCAGAATACTTCTGCAGAGGAGGGAATACTGTAGATAGGTAAGCTAATTAGATATCTTGTAGGTAATTAGACAGAGCCAGTCAAGAGGAGCCAATATGGAAGACAATCAAGCCAACATGGAGAAGTAACTAACATGGAGGACAATCAATACTTGTTCATTGAAGGCCTGCATTGTAAAAGAGAAACTATCACAGCCATGTAGAATGAACAGCATTGATTGAGATTCTAAGTAGATATTAACCACATGGGTCAGGACCAAGATCTTACCTATCCTTTCCAGGAAAGATCCATGACTGAAAATCCATACCAAGTACACTTGCTATGTGACTTATTTTACCACTGGATCCCCACTTACTCAACATTACCTATGGAACTACACTTGCCATAATACTATTGACTGATCATAGTTTTTTTCACCATGTGATTTCTCACTGGATCAGTATTATCTAAGTGACTGCACTCATAACCTTACTAGTTGACTATAGTTATGTCCCACTCTGAACCTGCCTTACCTCAAGGATTTGCCCCATAAAAGACCCTTGAAAAGAAGGGTAGGCAGCCAAACAATTCTCTGGTCCCCATTTTGTCTCTGTTAGACAGAAGCTTTCTTTCTTTCAGTAAACTTTTCCTACTCTTAGAAAAATCTGATAGCTGCAGTTATGTGGATTTCAGTGTCCTCTGTTCATTTGCACTGTTCTACATGTCTGTTTCTCTGGCAGTATAATGCTATTTTTGTTAATATATTTTCATACTGTTTTGAAATCCATTTTAGGATGATTCCACATTGCTCTTTTTGTTGAGAACTGTTCTGATTACTCTGGAACTTCTGTATTTCCAGATAAACCTTAGTATTTTTTGCTAATTCTGTAAAGAATGTCATTGATATTTTGAATGGGGACTGCATTAAATTTATAATTTTTTCAACAAATGACCAATTTAATATAAAATTGAATTGTGATGATCCTTGAATATGGGTCTAACCTTCCCCTTCTGCACATCTGATTCATGACTACCTTCCACTGAGTCACTGTGGCAAGGGGGCCCCAAGGAAGTGTGCTGGTTCTTTGACTTCCAACCCCAAAAATAGCTCAGTTCAAACTGTGCTATTGCTCAAGAAGACTCCTTCTTATACAGTTCTGAAATCTGGTAAGCACCAGAGTGTATTTCATTTTTAAAGCCAGTCTGCCACATAGAAGTCACTTTCGAACTATATTCTCTCACTAGATTTACAATTTTAACAACGAGATTTCCCATGTGACTAACACTACCAGTCCACTGTTTTTTCTGGAAAAACCCGCCAAAGGCTTATCTTGTGCTCGCTGCCCCCTAAAAATAAGCTAGGTTTATCACTGCACGCTACTCCCTATTTTTCTCTGCATTGCTTTTCTGTTTCTGCTGGATTTTAGCTCTTTTGTCATTTGCTTTTTGTTTCTTGAGTTAACCCTTTCTCTCCTTGAATATAATTTGTTCTTTGTCACTCTCAACTTTTCCTCAATTGTAGAATCACATAATGTATAATTCTATTCTGCCATCTTACCTGGAACTTTCTTTATGCAATTTATTTTGACTAAATGCATTTGTACCAATTCTTCTTAATTATGACAATTTTAGCCATTATATACCTCCCTTACATTAATCTCCTTGTCAGAACCTTAAAGAATCAAAAAGCTGATAGTTTTTTTTAAAAAAAAAAAAAAAAACAAACTGGCCAGGGATGTAGTTCAGTGGTTCAGCCTTCCTCACAAGTTCAAGGTCCTGAGTTTGATCCCTGGTACAAAAATAAATCTATAAATAAATAATAAAACCGTAGCCACATTTATGAAAAGAGAAGGGGAAAAACTCACATCAATCCACTTACAAATGAAAAAAGAAAAGTCACAATCAATGCCTATGAAATGTCGAAGTTAGTAACTATAAAAAGTTGTACTCCAAAAAAATGGAAAATCTAGAAGAAATAAAGATTCCTTGACTCATACATATCACTAAAACTGAACCAAGAAGACAAAAATTCTGAGCAACACAATAACAAGCAATGCAACTGAGGCAGTAAAAAAAAAAAAAAAAAAAAAAACCTTCCAACAAAGAAAAATCCAGGAGAGCCAGGGATGTTTCTCAGCAGTGCCATGCTGCCTGCCAAGGTCAAGATCCTGAGTTCGATCTCTGATACAAGGATGGTGGGGAGAGGTCAGGAGCTGAGATTCACTGCTAAATTCTAAGAGACCTTCAAGGAGATTATATAACACTGATATTCTTCAGTGAAACTGAAAGGGAAGGAGTACTTCCAAAATCATTTCTGGAAACCAGCATCATGCTGATCCCCAAACCAGATAAACTCTCAATTTAAAAAGAAAGATTTAAAGGGCCGGAGGGTTAGCTCAGTGGTTCCGGCGCCTGCCTCACAAGCGCAAGGTCGAGTTTGATCCCCAGGAACCACATATAATGCTGGGCGTGGAGACTCACGCCCACCAGCAATCAGTACCACATATCACAATGCGGGCCGTGGTGGTGCACGCCTGTCATCCCAGCACTCGGGAGACAGAGGCAGGAGGATTGCTGAGTTCAAGGCTTGCCTGGACTACATAGTGAGCTCAGAGCCAGCCTGAACTACAAAGCGAGAACCTGTCTCAAAAAGGAAAAAAAAAAAAGATTTAAAGACATCACATTACATCAATGCATGCACATTCATGTTTATACCTGTACAATTCAAAGTTGTTCAATCTTAAACAGAGCCTATATGCCCATCAATACATAAATGGATAAAGAAAACGTGGTATCTCTACAGAAGGAAATACTACCTGATTACAAAGCATAAATTCATGACCTTTATGAAAATGAGAAACAATGTTAAATGAAATAAATCAGACACACAAGACTAAATACTGTATTGTTTCTCTCATATGAAAAATCTAAAGTAAAACCAAAAAGCAAAATTAAAAAAGTAAGGAGACAAGCGCAAGGTCCTGAGTTTGATCCCTGGTAACCACATACAATGTTGGGCATGGAAACTCACGCCCACCAGACATCAATACCACATACCATAGTGCCGGGCGTGGTGGCTCACGCCTGTCATCCCAGCACTTGGGAGGCAGAGGCAGGAGGATTGCTGAGTTCAAGGCTTGCCTGGGCTACATAGTGAGCTCATAGCCAGCCTGAACTACAAAGCGAGACCCTGTCTCAAAAAAAAAAAAAAAAAAAAAGTAAGGAGACAGGTCTTTTGCAAAGGGGAAAAAGACCAAAAGACCAAAAAGCTGTGGGGCAGGGGCAGCAAGGGAACATAAAAGATTTAAGATGTATTATGTATGTATACCAACTATCTGAATCAACATAATCAATGTATGTCTCAAACATGAAGTAAAATAATAGTAATAATACTAATGAAAATGGGGGAAAGGGATCTACTGATGGGGAGGAAGTTAAGAAGTGAGGGTAAGGAGATCAAAAAGAATCAAGATGTTAAATATATGTACTTACTACATGAGTTAAATGCAAACATCATTACTGCAAATATGTACTAATGACATGACATACTTCCATCACTTCCTTCTAAAATTCTTTCTGCACCCCTCACGCACCATATTTGTCCTCCACTCCCAGTACCTAGTAACCACTAGTGTGCTATCCTACACTTTGCTTATTCAGAAATTCAATACTGTAGTAAGAATCGAGACTTTTTACTTAGCAAAATTATTTTGAGATTTATTCGTGTGTGTGTGCTATTTTCCTGCCTTTTTTTTTTTTTTTTTTTTTTTTTTTTTTTTTTTTGTGGTACTGGAGATTGAACTTGGGCCTTTGTGTGTCCAAGGTTGGCACAGAAGCACTTGAGCTAAATCCCCAGCCATGCTATTTTCTTAAAGTAAATTAAAATGCAGACTAAACCTGAAGAGTCCCTGAAAGTCATAAATGACCTTAAGCATGCTTCATAAATGTAAATGAAATTTACGCTATTTCTTGTAAATGCCTGTATTAAATAAACAGAAGTTAAAATCAGCCAACCAGAAAAAAAAAAACAAAACATAATTATCTGACTAAGAGCTCTCTCCAAAAGGAAAAATTATAACTTTGGTCAATTAAATAATTTACTTTCTTCTGTATTTACTACATACATATTTGCTTCTGATCCTTCAATATACAAACACTGAAACACTCCAATCTGGTGGTCTCCATTTGATGAAGAGCTTATTTACATTTATAAAGATATTCATTCCATACACTTTTAATAGTTTTTTCCTCTGAATTACTATTCCACTGTACAAATATTCCAAAATTTATGGTTTCTACCTGTGACTACTGTAATAAGCTATATTTGTATATACAATTTTAACTGTAAGCATTTAGTTGCCATTGTAACTTTCATTTCTGTTAAATATCTCTAATATCTTACATTCACATCAGAAACTTACATGAGTTAGTCTTGCCTCACATCCTTACTACCACTGATATTATTGTTCATATCTTGAAATGTTTAAATCTCTTATTTTTACAATGTTATCATACTAAACTCAAGTGTTCTAAAAAATCTGACATAAATGCTTTATCAGATACCTTTTGTAAATATTTTATCCCATTTTTTGATATTCAAAATACTATCTTTTAAAAGACGTGTTTAATGATTTTTTTCTATAATTAATGTTTTCTGTGTCCTAAGAAATCTTTACAAGAACACAAAGTTTTCTCATGAAGTTTTTGTAGTTTTTACTCTGTAAGGTCTAAAATTGTATTTTTAAATTCTATAAAAAATTTGTATACCTTTATGGGGTGAATTATATTAATACATGTGTACAATAAGTAATTATCAAAGCAGTCCAATAAGGATTTCCACTGATTCAAATTTTAGAATTTTGTACTTCTCTTGACATTTTAAAATATATTATGGACATTTTACTCAGTAGTTACTCTACTGTGCTAAAGGAAAACTAAGGTGATTCCTCCAGTCTTTTTTTATTTTCATACTTCTTGTTGAACTTCTGTTCCTCCCTATCTTTCCCAGTATTAAGGACTGTTGCATTTAGTCTTCTAGATTTGACTTACTGCTTTCCACAAATGAGTAAGAACATGAGACATCTGTCATTTCGTGTCGTTTGTTTTGATTTTGAGACAGGGTCTCGCTTTGTAGCTCAGGCTGGCCCCTGAGCTCATTATGTAGCCAAGCAAGCCTTGAACTCAGTGATCTACCTGTCTCTGCCTCCTCAGTGCTGGGATTACAGGTGTGAGCCACCATGCCCGGCACGGTATAATGTGGTACTGACTGCTAGTGGGTGTGAGTTACTATGCCCACTATTGTATGTGGTTACCAGGATCAAACCAGGGACCTTGAGGTTGCTAGGCAGGTGCTAGAGCCACTGAGCTAAATCTCCACCCCAAGGTTCCCTACTTCTACCCCACCCCTACTTCCAGTTCCATCTGTGCTGCTGCAAATTAGAATTTCGTATTTCTAATAGTCAAATAGTATAGATATATCATTTATTTATACATTTACCTATTGAGTGGCATCTGCATGGATTCTGTTTTGGCTGTTTTGAACACTGCTGTAATAAATGTGGGAGTGCTGGATCATATGAGAATTCCATTTTTACCTTTTGTTTTTTGGAGGAATTGCCACTGTTTTCCAAAAAGGCTTCATTAACACTCTGAACAACTATGTATAGTTCACTTATATCCATAACCCTGTCAGCAATTTTTTTACTTTACTGATATCCAAACTCTGGTGAAGAGTTTTCCATTATATGTTCTTCTTAAGACTAGTGAAACTAAGGTGGTTGTTGTTTTGTTGTTTTATTTCCCGGTTATTTGTCTTGAGAAGTTTTGTGTTTGGTGTTTTGTTTTGTTTTGTTTCTGACAGGGTCTCGCTTTCTAGTTCAGGTTGGCCTTGAGCTCACTATGCAGCCCAGGCAAGCCTCGAACTCATCATTGCTTTTGTTTTTTGAAACACAGTGTCTCTATGCAGCTAGCTTATGCCAGTACGCCAGCCTTGAACTATGAGCCCAGGCTGGCCTCAAACTTATGATTCCATCTCACTCTCCCAGATGCTCAGAGTACAGTTGAGCACCACTGTGTCAAGCTTTAGGCTAGACTTGTTTTGTTCTTACCTTTTTTATTTCCTTACATGTTCTGTGTGTCAATCCGTTCTTGGATGTAACACTTGCAAATATGTTCTTGACTTTTGCAGGTTATCTTTACTGTTTCCTTTGCTGTGGAGAAGCATTTTACTTTGATATAATATCATGTCTATTTTTACTTTTGCCTCTTATCGTTTGGGACCCTTCTCTCCCCCTCCCCCCCCAAAAAAACCCTCAAAAAACAAACCTGTTGTCTACACCAACATCCTAAAGTGTTACTCCAGGTTTTCTTGTAGTAATCTTATAGTTTCAGGCTTAATATTTGGTTCTTCGGCCCATTTTTAGTTGATTTTTGTGTACAGTGAAAGAAACTAGTTTCTACTTGAGTTTCTATAGTTTCTAGTTTGTTTTTGTCTATGCATATCCAATTTTTTTCAATAGCACTTATTAAAGTGACTCTTTTACCTCCACTGTATGTTCTTAGTGCCTTGTCAGAATCAGTTGCCTGGGGCAGGGACTTAGTTCAGGGGTACCATGCCTGCCTCAGAAGCACAAGTATGGGGGGCGGTAGTTGGCCAAGTAATGCTGATTAATTTCTAGGTTTTCTAGGGCCCAGTGGTCAATGTGTGAGGAGCATTGGCAGTACATCTTCTCTAAAGTTCTCACAGAATTCAACAATGGATCAGGGACCTGAGCTTTTCCTATTTGGTAGTTTATTTTTCAACTTCACTGATAACTGTATTAACTCAGGATTTTTACATCTTGGTTCAGCTTCATTAGTTCATATGTATCTATAAACTTACACATTTCCAAATTTCCCATTTTATTACAGCAGTTCAACTACCAATAATTTGGATTTTGGTAGATTGTGATGCGATTTTACTCTTTTCTAATTACATGGAATTCAGTTTTTTCTACATTTTAGTAGGACTAGGTAAGGGTTTATTAACTGTTTAATCTTTCAAAGAACCAACTCATTGACTTTTTGTATTTTTAGTTTCAATTTCATTAATTTCTACTCTGAGCTTTATAATTTCCTTCCTTGTACTAGCTTTGACTAAGATCGTTCTTGTTTTTCTAGGCTTGAAATGGATCACTATGTTACTGTTTACCTGACACTATAAATCTGTCTCTTGACTGGTTTCATTGTGTTCCATTAAGTCTCAATATGCCTTACTGGCATTGATTGTAGAAACTAATCTGTTCTTTAATTTCATCAGTCACCTACTCTAGAGGTTGATTCTTTTGCATTTACTTAAGCATAATTTTATGGTCTGGTATGTGGTCTATTATAGAGAAAGCTCAACATACAACTGAGAATGTATATTGATGATGGATAGAAAATTCTATATATATTTACTAAGTCCCTTTCCTCCAAGAATTAGTGCAACTTTTTTTTTTTTTTGAGACAGGGCCTCGCTTTGTAGTTCAGGCTGGCCCTGAGCTCACTCTTGTAGCCCAGGCAAGCCTGGAACTCAGCAATCCTCCTGCCTCTGCCTCCAGAGTGCTGGGATGACAGGAGCGAGCCACCACGCCTGCCATTGTGGTATGTGGTGTTGATTGCTGGTGGGCATGTCACCACACCCAGCACTGTATGTGGTCACTGGGATCGAACTCAGGACCTTGTGCTTGCGAGGCAGGCGCCACAACCACTGAGCTAAATCTCCGGCCCCCTTTTTTTCTTTTTAACAGGCTCTCACTTTGTAGTTCAGACTGGCTCTAAATTCACTATGTAATCCAGGCAAGCCTCAAACTCAGCAATCCTCCTACCTCTGGCTCCTGAATGCTAGCATTACAGGCACGAGTCATCACACTTGGCATTGTGGTACGTGGTACTGACTGTTGGTGGGCGTGTTACCATCCTCGGTATTGCTGTGACTACTGGGATCAAACTCAGGACCTTGCGCTTGCTGGGCAGGCACCAGAACTGCTGAGCTAAATCTCCAGCCCTTATATTTATTTTTGTACCTAGTTGATCTATCCATTTGTGACAGAGTATTGACATCCTCCATTACAAATATATTGTCTTCATATTTTCCATGTCCATTAGGGTTTGTTATATGAAGTCAGGTGTGTGAGCCTCTGATGTATATAAATGTTAATTCCTCCTATTCAATTGTTCTTCCCTGTATGTAATGACATTCTAGCTTCTGATCAACTTTGACTGAAAATCCATTTCATCACAAATTAACACGACTCATTATTTTTTCTAGGTTAAATAGTCTTCCATCTGATTTTTCAATCTGTGAGCTTTTATTTTGTACCCTGTATGATGTTGGGTTTTGTTTCTTAATCTATGCTGCAAATCTATGTCTTCTGATCAGGGAATTGAGACCATTCATATTGAATTATTACTGAGTAGTACTGATCTATTCCTGTCTTTGCATTTTCCTGTTACTTCTTTCCTCCAGTTACTTAGCTGCTCATCCCACCAGGTGCTTTCATTCTTTCTGACTTGGCATTGCTTGCTTCATTTTCCCTTTCTAGAGTATCCTTAAGAATATTTCACAATATTGGCTTAGTGGTTATGAATTCCTTGCAATGCTTCCTTTCATGAAAATGCCTCATTTCTCCAACGATTTAAAGTTTTGCAGGATACATTAAGTCAAGGCTTGAAGCTGTTACCTTTTTGGAGTACATCACTCCAAGTTTGTGGTCCTTCAAGGTTTATGTAGAAAAATCTGTTGTGATTCTAATGAGTTTACCCTTATGCGATTCATTGTCCTTCTCTTGTAGCTGTTAGAATTTTGTCCCTGCAATGGGCTTCTGATATTTTGAATATAAGTGGCATAGAGAGCACCTGATGTGTATAATTCATCATGTCTATTTGGGGTTCTATACACCTCAGCTGTTTTTATACTTTTTCTTATATTTTCAGTTTTCTGCCATTATTTGTGTGAACAAATATTCTTAGGCCATCTGTGTTGTGTTCAGATTTTTCACTTATTCCAATTATGCTTAGATTAGTTTTGTTTGCCTATGATAGCATTTAGTCCATTTTTCATGTTCTCTTATTTTTTTTAAAGTGTCTTTGAATAACCACTTTTTAAAAGCATCATTTTCTAGTTCTGATATTTTATCTTCACTGGTCACTTCTGTTCCCCATCCTTTCACTATAATTTTTTTTTTTTTTTGAGACAGGGTCTCACTTTGTAGTTCGGGCTGGCCCTGAGCTCACTATGTAGCCCAGGCAAGCTTCAAACTCAGCAATCCTCCTGCCTGTGCCTCCCAAGTGCTGGGATTACAGGCGTGAGCCACCACACCCGGCTTATAATTTTTAACCTACGGAATTTCTGATTCAAACTTCTTTCATGGGCTCTCATTCTTGGATAAAACGGTCATTTGTATTTTGTATCCCTTTGTTTAACTAACGTAGTCCTCTACATGTCTTTTGAAAGTTCTTGCATTTTTTGTTATTTTCTATTATCTGCTTAGTTATATTCTGTCTAATCCTAAGTGTCTCTTTCAGCTATTCTCTAACCTTCTGGGGGGTTTTGTTTTTGTTTTTTTACTAATTCAGCAATAATGTGGCTTATGCTATTCTGTATCTTGGCGACCCTTGGGGGAATTGGGAGTTTCATGAGGCATCTTGCTGCCTTGCCATCTCATAATTCTATCATTTTTGTTTTACGCTGAGGTGAGTGCTTATACTCTAAAGATTTTGTTGTTCATATAGAGATCTATCTCCTCAGTTGCTTTTCAGTGATACATTTGGGCATGACTATCATCCTTTGCTGTATCCAAGATCTCACTATCTTGGTTAGTTCAGGAAGGGAGAATGCAATGTAGTTAACTCAGCAACCATGTTCTCTGGGAAACATTAATGTATGAAGGCAATATGAGCATTGGTTTACAAATATCAACAATTATGCAACACTGTTAATATCAAACCAATCAGGTACAAGTATCATCCAAGAGAAGTTACATATTAGCATACCCTGAGAACCAATTACATACCACCATTAATCATAGAGAAATCCATAATTACTGTGTAAACATTAAGACATTAACATTACTATGTACTGACTTATGTGATAGGCATGCCTCCCAGAACAAAGAATTCAACAGTAATTCTATAGAGCTATCAACTGAAAGATTTAACAAACCTTGTTACACTAATAAAGATGTAGGGTTTGGGAATAGAAGAACACCTCTATGAGGAAAGAGAAGTGATATAAAGGATTTTATTAAGGATATAATGATGTTTATAAAATTAAATAAAGGTTAAAAATGGCAAGAAACAGAAAAAAGAGGGAAAAGAAACTACAGAGTAAAATTAAGAAATAGAGACTAAAAGGAAGAGGAAAAGAAAAAATAAGCAAGGCAGAAAGACAAAGGAAAATTTCCCAGGCCCTAGGAAACATGTGAAAGAACCAAGGAAAACTAAAACACACATAAAAGAAATAAATTTCTTCATGATTCTGAACATGGTTTTCTTTTCTGGGATCTAGTTTGGGCCAAGTTTTTAAGAGTGCACCCTCACTCATAATGTAAAGTAAGCACGGAGTCAGATCTCAGACCCATGCTGGCTTCAAGTCACAAGTAGAGCACAGAGTGAGGGCACCCAGAGGGACTGAGGGTAAGCCAGACTTCTGGCCACTGGCCTGAGTTCTTGTCCCTCTTGCCAGCCTGACTGCAGCTCTCTGATCACAGCTGTATTCCATGTATCTCCCTCACCCAGTCACTGTGGAAGCATAGCATTGGGAACCTTGAAATGAAGCTAACTCAGGCTGCTGGATTCATTCAACCCTTCCCTGCAAATGCTGTCCAGTCATCCTCTCCAGGGGATATGCCAGACACTAGGACTATTCACTCACTGGCTGTTGCAGCATATAGCACCTGGTATATTCCATATAGCTGGTCTATTCCAGTGCTGTATTTCCCCCAAAGGTCTCTGGAGTCCCTTACTTCCACTTTCTCTTTGTAGACTGTTCTCTTTTCTTGTGAGTCACAAGCCAGAAGTCAGAAAGAAAAATGCAGATTTTCCACATTTTGTTTTGCTTCTTCATTATCTTTATGGGTTTAAATGTTCATGTCAGAACCATCTTAGGTCCTGAGGGTCCACCTCTCTCCTTTTCTTTCTCAAGTTGTTATTTTCTAGAGTTTGCATTCCGTATCTTGCAAAGGCTGAGTTGTGCCTAGCACTCTGCCATTTTCCCAGAAGTTCCAAGGGTGTTTTTTTTTTAAATTAAAATGTTTGGGGCTGGAGGGTTAGCTCAGTGGTTCCGGCGCGTGGAGACTCACGCCCACCAGCAATCAATACCACATACCACAGTGCCGGGAGTGGTGGCTCACGCCTGTAATCCCAGCACTCGGGAGGCAGAGGCAGGAGGATTGCTGAGATCGAGGCTTGCCTGGACTACATAGTGAGCTCAGAGCCAGCCTGAACCACAAAGTGAGACCCTGTCTCAAAAAAAAAAAAAATGTTTGATTTTCACAGGCACACAAATCTAAATTTCCTTTATGCCCCATTTCCTGTACTTCTGATTCATGACCACCAACTAATAATGAGTACTCCAGAATCTGTAAAGACAACTGAAGAGATTACATTTATTTATTCAAAATGCTAAGCATGAAGGATTTTCCAATTGCAACATATTAAAGGAAATTTTAAGGGTAGTGTCAAAATTTTAAAAACATAGCTAACATTCATAAAATCATATTATCTCCCTAAGAATCAGAAAGGCAAATACTTTGATTGCTGTGGCAGATCAAGGAATATCAGTTTATTGTCAAATAAAAACAAAAGACATAATTTTTAAAATTTTAAGTTTCAAATACTCTATCAACTCCCTACTTTTACAGAGATTCTAAGAAATTCTAGTTGTTACAAAGAAATATTAAAAGTTTTATTTTCAGAAGCTGTACTTTTATATAACTTACCAACTGGCACTGAAACTTCGAGGGTCCTAATGTCATTCATGACGTTAACCACCTTGTTTACTGATTTGAATTTAAGGCAAAGCAATGACTCTAAAACTTTTGTTGAGTCTCTTTGTTCATGCCTAGTCCTATACCCACAATGTACAAGAAAAAGAATGGTTATTGTTATTACCCTCAATAGTGACTTCTAAAATCCCACCTGAACTACAAGCCATTTCTAAAGATCATATACTTTGTGAAACCTCTGGGCAGATTCTCACCTAAAATATTTCTAATGAAGTTATCTCGAAATTATTCACCAAAGGTTCCCATGCCTATGCCATCTACTACATTGTGGAAACTGTATGAATTAAGTTTATTCCTTACCAACTAGTTTTATTTGTCCTATTTAAACAACTAAAGAGTTCCTCACCGTGACAAAGAACACATTCTTTCCCGTATCTAAACATATGAATCAACTCTGATCTCTCCACTCTGACTCAAACACTTTTTCTCAAAATCTTTATTTCCTCATATCATCATTAATGTGTCTTACCTCTACATTTTATCTCTTCTAGGTGTGGGATCCTAAATAAAGCATAAAACTTTGTAAGGATGATCTTGACCAAAGTGAATAAGAATCTTGCTAAACAATTTTAGGCTGACCATCATTTCTCTAATGCATACATGATGCTGTATTTTTAGTTTACCAAGCAGAGAGCATTAAGCACAGTTCCTACTTCCAAGAGTTTCCATTTCTCTCTTTGACAGTACAGTATATAAATGGCAAGTAATACATTACAGAAAGAGATGACCAAGCAAGCATTAATTTTCAGTGGCTTAGAAATTACTTTTGTTAGCCAGGCTAGAGATCTAATTCACCCCCCACAATGTTTTTCTTTTAAATCTAATTCTTAGACTGGGAACATAGCTCAGTGGCTCAACTGCAAGGCTCTGAGTTCAATTCCTAGTAGCAAAAAGAAAAGTAAATAAAGTAATTAAATAAATAAAATAAAGTAAATAAAATAATAAAGTAATTCTTTCTTAGAAGGGAAAAGTCTTTGATTAAAAAAAGAACAAATTTGGTACAGCTGAATCCCTTCAGATGTCCTATGATACAAGAAATCCAGACTGAAATATTGTTTTAAACTTGCACAAAAAATTCATTCAAGAACAAATTTTTAAGTACCATTTTTATTCATCATTTAAAGGATGAAGAAAACATATTTACATACATGTTTACAAACATTTGTATAGAATTATTTTCCTTTTAAAAGATGATTTTTACTTCACAGAAGATCAAAATATCATTTACCATAAGCAGTAGTAAAGCTTGGTACTTTACCCTTTTCCCATTTTGTTTTTTTAATGGTAGAGGACTAAACCCACAGGTTCTCCACCATAAAAAAAAAAAAAAAAGCTGCCTTCCCACCCATTTATAAAGACAGGGCCTTGCTACATAGTCCAGACTAATCTCAGACTTGTGATCCTCCTGCTTCAGCATTCTAAACAGCTAGGACTATAAACCTGTACTACCACACTAAACTAAGTACTCTTTACAAGCTAAAATGACAGCAACATCTGTAAAGTTCAGGAATTAACATACAATTAATGGTAGAGAATTAACACACGATTAATATTAGGCAATACTAAAGTATTGGTACTAACAAATACAGTAATTGTATAATCTAGATATTTTTCTCCTTAATGTGTTTTAAGATAAGAGTGTACAAAAGAAAGAAGGAGAAGGAAAAGGGGAGAGTCTGGTGTTTATTTTAGAAGGTGGGGGCCATAACACATCCAGGGCCAGCTACAAAAGGACAAAGTATCATTCTTGTACTCACAGGGCCATTTGGTAAAGGGTCTTGAGCACCAGCCTCCATTTTAAAAAGTACCAGAATATGAAAAGATTATCAACTATGAGAAGAGACAGGCTTAGCACTGGCTTGAAAAGTAAAATCCCAAGTTCCTTCCATTCCCTTCATGATTACAAAATCAAGCTCTATTGCTCCTGTAGTATTTAATATCCAAGGGCAAAATGCAACGGAGGAAAATGGAAAGAAACCTGGGATTTAGCTCAATGGTTCCAGCACCTTCCTTTCTCACAAGCACAAGGTCACTGGTTCAATTCCCCATACCAAAAAAAGAAGAAAATGAAAGAGATCAGTTTCTTTGCTTCCTATAATACTATTTTTCATTTTAGAGGAAATATCTTTTTTTTTTCTTTTTAATACAGTCTGACCTTCTGCCTCAGCTTCCAGAGTGCTGGAATTACAGGAATGCAACACCACACCTTGGCTAGAGGAAATTTCCTTTTCAATGTGTTATAAAATTTTAATGTGTCAATTAATTATAAAGTAAGAGGCACAGAGAGGTATCTTCATATTATCTGCTTTAGACCCTAAATATATAGATCACTAAAGTACACAGTAACTTTATCTAGGGACAGCCAATTTAATCTTTAATATTTTAAAAAAATATTTTGTATTCGTATTAATTTTGGTTATTATTTTTCAATTTAGAAACCTCCTTATCTTCATCTGACAAAATATCTTCATTGAACATGATAAAATTCTCATGCTGAAGAACCTCAACGTCTTTATCACACAACTCATCTCTTACTCTCTCGAGCGTATTCCTAGACTAATCTGCATATGAGTACAAAACTTGGAAAGGTTCAATTATTAAAGAATACTCAACATTGCAAACTATTACAAGAAAAGTGTACCACCTTGTAGTATTTATCAAGCTTTTTTATCATGTAATATTTAAATTAAAATTTCTGCTAAAAACATTTTTTATAAACCATTTATAGGAAAAGTAGTTTCTGTCAGATGAATAGGGCATAGAAACCTCAAACTACTATGAACAACTCTCTCTTCAGTTTAAATGGTAACAATTTTTTGTGCTCGCTTTGGCAGCACATATACTAAATGGTAACAATTTTTGGAAAACAAAAGAACATATAAGCTGTAACATATAAAAGCTAATATTAACACACTGAACTAATGTGTATCTCAAGAAATGACTAAAATACTACCTATTTGCCTATATTTCTATTATATAAAAAGCATTTTAATCTCTACATTGAAAATATGCATAAACTGTAAAAAACTTACAAGGCAAAAACCTCTAAATTACCTGTAAAGTATAAACTATGATCAAGCAATCTGGAATCTAATTATTAATTATGCTGTAAATACCTGAGTGAAGAGTGACAGCCTTTAGATATTAAATAATGAACTAACTCCATGTTACTTAAGATTCATGAAATACCAGACCTAAATTTCAACCTAACCTACTTCAGTAGTAACAAGTTGTTGAACTTTTAGTATTCAATAAAGTGAAAATGTAGTTAAGATTTTTTCCATTAGATTATAATATAAAGATTTTTAAAATAATGGCAAAAACCAAAATCAAGAACTAGATTTCTAAAAGGTATTGTACTTTCTTAAACAAGAATAATGAAAAGAAACAAATATCACAACTAAGGAGATCTTTTTTTTCAGTAGATCTTTTTAAAATATAAATTTATAAAATAATTTAACTATTAAAACAGGCACCATTGTTTTACTCAAGTTAATTTTTCCTGACAATTATGTAAACAAGAACACAGTAACCCTCTAACATTCATTAACATAACCAACATCCATAAACACAATATTGGCAAATACATTAACCAAAGGAAGGGAATACTTCTTAAACCTAGTAAAGACTTAGCTCTAACTTAACACTTGGTACAGAGGTATTGCACAAGAGACTTCCTGTTTGTAACATATGTACACTTCCATAAAGATGATGTTTTCAGGTATGTGTTATAAATTGTAAGACTGTTCATATTTAACATATGAATTCAACTTCTAGATAAGATTCTAAAAGAACACTTCCAGTTTTAAATACAATTTTAATACTCCCATAGTAACGTTCAGAAAACAGGGTAGCTTTCTGTAAAGATTTAAAAGCTATCTAGTTTTTACACAGATTTTCAACTTAACCATATTGGGACATTTGAAATGTCAAAAGCTCTATAAACTTGGTAATAAATTAGGTAGCTACATAGATACATGTCTAAAAAGCAACACAATTTTTCAGCTCACACAAATATATTTTACAAATAATTAACAGAGTATAATCTTATTCAATTGTGTAACTATAAAGGTCTAAGTGAGAAGATCATGCCAGAGCAGACGCCTTTCTTTCCTAACTGTATTATCCAATCTAATCACCAAGATGATCTTAGGACATTCCTAACAAATACAGTCTCAGAGTGAAGAAATGTCCCAGCATATGTTCAAAAGAAAATGACAAGAGTCTGAAGGTCCACAAGACAACTAAACAGATTCCACACTCTTTGGTATTTTTGCTAAAAATGTAGATAGATGGATACATATAAGGAAAAGGCCTAAAGGTATTGCTTAATAATCAAGGTAACTAAAACATATTCTTTAAATGTTTACCATTCTTTGAATAAAGGTTCATGCCAGTTAATCTTAGGGTAGGTCTAACACTTGTTTAAATTTCATCTGTGTCCTATAACATAAAAATCAACACATTTATCTGAGAAACAAACAACTTTTACATACGAAAAGAAAGACAACTGATAAGTGGCCATGTACCTAAAATGAATACAACTTTCTCATATAACTTTAAAAATAATTATAAAATCTAGTACTTATATGTTTTTAAAGAGATGTTATTGAAAACCTGTAAGAGATGAAACACAGGCAACAGAATCAACAAAACATCCAAACAGAGTAATCTATACAAATCCAGCCAAGATTTGATTAGAATACCCTCCTCTTCTTTGCTGAACCAGAGCGTACTTTAAATTTAATGAAGATTTTGTTCTATTTATAAATTCCATATTTCATAATCCTTAGACAAGATCACAAAATGTTTTGCTTTAACAAAGCCACAATATGATGTTTAGGAAAATTATCCAGGCATTAAATTTTTCATTATAATCAATGATGAGCAAGGTTAATACTAGTCCCTGATTACTAACAAGCTGGTTGTGGTAAGGAATTAGAAAGCTGGATCCAATTACCAAATAATCTCTAATTATTATTAAATGAAATTCTCTAGTTTCATTGAGTTTCTACAAAAGTTGGACTAGGGATTTAGCTCAGTGGCTATGCCTGCCTTGCAAGCACAAGGTTATGAGCTAGATCCCCAGTACCACCAAAATAAAATAAAATAAAAATCCTACAAGAGTTGATAACCCATTTTTTGGTCCATCAGTTATTACCAAAACTAACATATGGCTTTTTTTAAAAAATTAAGTAGTATAATTTCCACCTAAAATCTTTACATTTCTGACTTCTAACTTTGAATTTTTCCTACAATGAAAGGAAGCAAAGAGAATTAAACCGAACATAAATGTGATCATGTAACAAAATACTCAAATACTTCAAATTTTATTTTTTAAATTTCTTAAAAAACATGAACATCATTAATAAGTTATTTAGTCAGGTATTAGTTCTGTCCCAATAAGAGTACCTAAGACAAGAATTAGAAAAACAAGAGTCTTATTTGGGAGGTAAAACCAGTTAAATACTGATAAAGGCATAGGAGTGACAGAGAAGAGGCAGAAGAAAATAAAGACCATATGCTTAAGAGTTTCCTGCTATGAAGAATTGACGATAGTCTTTCTGGTAACTCTAGGAGACAGAGTGAAACAAGTGTAGACTATCATCAGAGAGATGAAAAGGCCAGAATTATTATCCTCCAACTCCCATCCATCACTGGCTAACCGCTGCTCCTGGGACATTATCTTTCCAGGACTTCCAACCTACTCTTTTTACAACTGAAAAATCCAAGGCAGAGTTGTAGATGTTTGCCAGAAACTTTATACTTGAACTGGAACAGTGAGAGTCAATTAGTTGCCACAAAGTCTCACCATCAGATTCATATACCAGATAACTTAAATTTCATCACTGTCATTGTCCCACTACAGGCTTTAAAAAAAAATGATATAAGTAACAAAGTATAGTTTTAAGATCTCAAGTAACCTTGCTAGCAGAGAAAACAGAAATCTGCAGTTACTCACACACACAAAAATACATTTTACTTGAATTAATCAAAACAGATTACCATAATTTCCACTTCACTTAAAATTGAAAAATATTACCTTTTCAATTGAATAGTTATCACAAACACCCAGCACCAAAAACAAAATGTAGAATATTGTTCAATACTGAAATATACAGAAAAAACCCCAGAGTAAATTGTTTGAGCTCTGATGATACCTAGCTATACAAAGTTAAGAAAAGAATGTAATTTCCATGTGTGTCAGACACTCTTGACACTATAATTAAGATAATAACATCTGGACTATTAATGTTGAGATTAAGCAAAATAAAAAGAGATGTAAAATATTTTAAAACCACAATGTTAAATAAGTTGGTTTTATGTTGTCATAAAAAGGCAAAGGTGGAAAGGGTCAGAAATCACTGTTAAATTCTAATCCATATTAATAAAAAAACTGAAAAGGAAAGTAGTATTTTCCCCAGCAAACAAGCCATAACTCACCTGCAGTGCTGAAAATGTATTCTAGTCCAGTGCTTTAGCACCACACAGTGTTTGTCTATGTAAGATCTGACTAGAAATGTCATTGAGCAAACATCTAAAGCACATTTTAATTAACTTTCAAAAATTTTACAATACCATTAGGTAAGAGTAAATACCATAGGATACTGCTAAAATATTGGCTCACAATCATGACAATGGTTTCAAATTTATCAATTCAATTTATATTATCATTCATTTCATCTCCATTTGACCTTTTAACTTTGTGAAGTTGATTTCCATAATTAAAAACTGAAAATGGAAAAAAGCCAATTAAAAGGTGCTTCTCATTAAGGTTGTTTTTCTTGCTTCTCTGAAAATGCCTCAATAAAAATTGTCTTTCATCCTCAATTCAAACTTCAATTCACTAAAATTGAACAAACATTATTGCAGTTTACTTTGTATTACATTCAAATGAATAAATTTAAAATAGAAAAAATTCTCAGAAAATTACATACATGAAATAGTTAAAATATTTTATTTAGTCTAATTTTACAATTTAAATATTTAATTTTTATTAATCACAAAACTCAGTCAATATGACTTAATATTCTTTAGCTTTCAATTTGTTTTAGTACTTTTTACTTAAATTATATTACATGACATTGAATAAATAATTCAGAATCATCTTCGGAAAAATTTATGTATTTTCCAGAAGTTTACATTGCCAAATTTAAAAATCAGAAAACTCAGGTCTTCCTTATAGTTGAATACATTTGGCCTCCTTAAAGCTTTTAAATAATTGCATTTATATTCTCTTTGGTTTCAATTATTAAAGTAACAGGGAAAAATATGACCATGTCAAATAAAGTCACACTTTATCTTGTAATATGAAATGTGAATTTGAACATAATTTATAACTTACAAGAAAAACTAACAGTATTATATTATAGCTTTCAAATAAGAACTGGCTTTTTCCCCATTATTTTTATAGGCTCATGACCAAAATCTTGTGTTAGAATTAAACAGATGTGAACATGTGCCTACACATGCATGCACACACACATACACACACATACACACACGTATACACAGAGTAATGTAATATGTCATAGGTACACACTACTCTGGAATCACCAAGAGAACCCTGGAATAAATGGCAAATCTGAAACACTCCAATCACACAGTACTAAGGAACTCATGAAGGCAGTATGGGCAAAAAAATCCATCCACAATAGCAACTTGAAAGAGGAAAAGATCTCTGCTTTCAGCACTGCCTGAGAGAACCTTTATAAAATGTCCAGCATGGTCGCTGATGACAGCATGCTGTGATGCTCAGATATTTTGCAAGCATTTGCTGGATTAATAAAAAATGACAGGAAAAATTCCTACCTGTCAGTTGCATCTTATTCCTGTATTAATATTTTGATACCAACAGATACAAAAACAGAAATGTTTCTTAATTCTGTAACTTTTTCAACTACTGATGTGGTTATCTTTCAGACTGAAAAAGTACCTCTATCTAGAAACTAGCTACTTATTCAAAGATCAACTTAACGTTTATATTAGGAAACAGAACTTTATTTTTAAATGTTCTAACTAAAACCACGTGTTTGGGGATTCAACTAAGCAACAGCATCTTATCAATTTATAATCTGTATAAAGTTAGTATCAACTGATCAAAATCAATTTTGATTTGAATATTTTCTCTTCACACTTTCATACAAATAAAATAAGTTCAATTTTATTTCAACTAATTCTATTAGCTTTTTTTCACTTTGGTGATCTATAATTAGTATTACAATTATATATGAAGTTATAAAATATCTATAGGTGATACCAATGCTGATAGTTTACAAACTTTGCTTTGAGAATCACTCATTAATTTCAATACATTATTTTATGAGGACAGAGCCAATTTTTATTATCAGAATTCTCACAGATTATTAAATATGGAACCAGAAAACTTCATTTCAGATTATTTTTTCTACCCAAAAATAACAGAACTGTTTAATTATATATGCTAGTCATTCCAGTATCTAAAGACAACTCCCTCTCCTTAAACTTATCTTCTCCAAACTAAACATCAGTTTTTTCAACTACATCCCATTCCATCTCCACATAGGTCTTTCACCATTCCAGCAACCTCCGCTCCACCTGACACTTTAGATTTTTTGTACTAAGCATCAAACTCAGGACCTTGAGCTTGCCAAGCAGTTGCTACCCCACTGGACTACATCCCCAGCCCTCCTGACACTTCAGTTCATAATGCTCATCTTACTATGTGTAACTTACAATGTGACATAATAATAATCAAGTTTTAATCTGAGTAGCACTATGTACACAACTTATTACATTTCCTGATCAATAACAGTTTTACAACTACATCCATCTTTCTGTAACTGTATCACATCACTTCCCAAGTGCCAGTCTATCGTGATATTACTATTCAATGAGGTATCCAGTGACCTGGAATAAATTAGTAACACTATAATAATTTCCTCATCAATATTAAGTTCCTTAGGTTAAATACTTTTCCATTATTCTCAGTTTGAATACTTCCTTAATATTTGGGGGATAATTTCTAAAATTAAATGATGATGAAAGATCATATTTTTTTAAATCTTTATATCACAAAATAAAGCCTCATGTTTCATAATATTTTTAAAAATATTGGTCTCTTATAAAATACTCAAGTAAAGCTTATCATTCAGGTAGTCAAGCACTGAGAATAGTTTGAAGAATACATAACAAGTTGGGATCCAGTTCACTGGCACAGTGTGTACTTAACATATACAAGATCCTAGGTTCAATCACCAGGACCATAAGGTGACAATAATAGGGCTGCAGATTTAGCTCAAGTGGTACCGCACCTGCCTTGGAAGCCCAAGGGCTTGAGATCAATCCCTGGTACCACAAAAATAATAATAACAGAATTTACAGCAACCAATCACAACCTCCACTGATCACTCCTTTTGATTCATTTATAGAACCAATGTAAATTCAATAGGCTTTAGCAAATAAAAATTGCTTCAAATAAAATTGAAGTACCAGAGTTGCTACTTTTCTTACTTCCTACTTAATTTTATGATCATAAATAATACTGAAACCAGCCAATTATATTACATGAATCTAAGTGGGTTGGAATGGGAGAAACTTAAAACTACTTATAGTTAAGATTAAGTTTAGCCAACTTTGAACTACAAGCAAACTATCATCTAGGACAACAGACAGCAATCTGTAGATCAAATCCAGTGTACCATCCTTGTATAAAAAAGTTTTATAAAAACTTATTCACATTGTTTATACACTGTCTATCCCTGTCTTTCGGCTACAATAGCAAAGAGATGAGACTAAAAACTATATGGACTGTGAAGTCCAAAATATTTACTAGTTGGGCCTTCATAGAAAACATTTGCCAACCCCTAATCTAGGGGAAAAACTATTTGCTACCAAAGCAAAATTTAAGAACTTTAGCAATAACAAGTAGTTTAGGAAACCAATCATTCTTACTGGAATATGTGGGTTATCTGACTAGTTCTTTATTCTATTGTGTATAAAGGCTTGTTTCTCACCTACAACAGAGCGCACACTTACCTGTTCACTGAGCTAATCTTTATTATACATTTCTCAATGGACAGTGAAGAAAGCATAAATACTCTGCTTATGTAAGTTAAAGTAAATAAACCAAAAAGTTGCTCCAAAGAACAGAAGCAACTTTATAAACTACATAAAATTTTTCTGTCCATTTTAGATTCCAAATATAAAACTTTTAAAGGCACTTAAAATTGCTAAAAAGCTTAAGTTGAACAATTTACATAATACCAACTCCATTAAATAAGATAAATTAATAACTTCCTTTTTCTGTTAAATACAAGATTTGTATTTTCATGCATGTAGAAAAGAAATGAAATACTTCTAATCTAATTTAATCATGTAGATAATTAACATAAACACCACCAGAATCTAATTTTTAAAAACTCACCACTTCACAGTACTTTGAAACTAGAAGTATTTATGACATCACTTCCATATTCAGATGAACATCTGAATCTGACTTAAAACATTTAAGTTCAGGGAATCAACTAATAGGAGAGTCGGAACCAAAATCCAACACTCCAGTCTCTGTGAAATTCTTTCTACCAAAAGACATATCCATTAGTATGAAAGGATGGAGTGATGTTGAAATATTCTAGTTTTAATAGTGCAGTAAAACATACTTCTAGGACTACAGTCCAATCAACCTAGGAAACTCTTGTCTGTTTTTTCTTAAGTCAATTATGGAAATTACAGAACAATAAATGACCAATTAGAAAGCAACTCTTATAAAAGATAAAAAAACTAAACAGATAACTGCTTAACAAATGTCAAAGATTAAAGTTAGGATGCAGGTAAAGAGGCAATATAATATGTACTTAACATTTGTCATTTGGTACAACCATTCTTAGGGGTAACTTGAGAAAAGTCTAAGAAATTCTCACCACATAGACCACTTTTTCCATTTCCATGACCATACCCTAAAGAACAAATCTAACATGAAAGTTCAAATTTTACATACACACAAAGACGTCCATCTCATAAAACTGTGTAAGATTAGAAATGTTCAAAGAGACTATAGTATTTTCATACAATAAAACAATATTAGGAATCCATTTTTTGAAGTCACATTTTCAATGTCATTGAGTAGGAACTTAGGATATTAGATTGTTTAAAAAACAGGTTATATAACTATATAGTTGATATATTGTTATCACACACAAACAGATACACTCACACATACATATACATGTATACAGCACAGACAAAGATCAAAAGAAATGTAGGAAAATATTAACATTATTTCTTTGCAATAAAATTTTTGCTCTTTATACCTTTCACTACTTTCCAAATTTTCGTAATACTCGTAATAAGTTTTAATTAGAAAAGACTTTTAAAAATTCACCTTAGCCAATTCAGATATTTCTAGGCTGTGTCAAACAAGGAATATTTATATTCCCCAAAAATACATCTAAATAATGGGAAATAAGCCATTAATGTCAAAGATTATAATTCACATACAGGAACAACACACACACACACACACACATACACACACACACACAGAGGCAATTGTGAATCCAAAAGGTAATATTAATTTACCATATTCTTGAGTGTAGAAAGTTGATATAGTTTTTAATAAAAAGAAATGTAAATAAATGAAATTGGTGCAAGGCACCTAAAAATTGTGCTACTCTGCTCTAACAATGAGATATAAACATTTTCCAATGTAATACAGGTACCCACCCCAGTGTTACGCTAAAATCGGTATACAAGAGAAAAATGTGTATTGGCTAAATAATTAATGGACTTTTTGTTTCCAGTGACCAGAATTAGGTGATGTTAAGGAAAGAAATAATACAACACCATACCATTATTTTAGTTGGAAGAGCCGCACCAAATATCATGACAGAAAAACTGTAGAACTGGAAGAAACCCAGGAGATTTTGTTGCTGTTGCTGTTGTTGTTGTTGTTACTAATGATTTCTTCCTAAAAATTCAATTAGAAGAGTCAAATTGCTTAAAGCACCAAAAAAAGTATAGAGGTACATGGTCTGCAATGATTTGAAAAACATTAAGAATACTCTTTAGTATTTCATCATTTGCAGACTATCAAACGTCTTTGAAGCAAACATTTACGTTCTTTTACCAATCTTGAATTCATATTCTATTAAAATATAGTAATGACATGAAGGGCTGTCACACACAAAAAGGCAAATAAATGTAATTTTAAAAGTTAACATTAAAATTATTATTGTAATTTCCGTAACTAAAAAATATCAGATAAATATGTAAAATATAAAATACATCCTAATATATTTTTACATAAGAGCTGAGGCTTACCATTTTAAACAAAAATTCAGAGATGGAATTAATAAAAAAGTTTCCATATATACCACAGAGCAATAAGTCTAAATCAGACTATTTTGAGTTGTGTAGCCCTTTATTAGCAACTAAAATAGAAGGTATCTGTTGTACAACACGGGTAGTAATTGTCTATAACTTGAGATTTATTATATTCTAATACAGATCTTTATAAATGCAATTTCTTTATTAAAAAGCTTCCACCCTTTTTTTGTTGTGTACAATTTGCAAAACTACTCTGAAAGCGGAATATATGTGCACAAGTCTGCAAAGAGTGCAAATTTAGGATATGGTAAATGCTTTACAAGTTAACTTTCAAAAAACTGTCTGCCACAATGGGGCCTTTACATTGCTGTCTTTTTTAATCAAAATATTTTTGATTCCAACCTTTCTTCCACCACCCAAAACTATAAAGCATTTTTAATGAGTTGAAATTAAGGAGGACTACACCTACTAGAAAAGAAGAGAAGAAAGTTCTATTAGTTTGAGGTTTCAGAATCCCCCCAAAACCAGAACCAGTGTCTTGGTAAAGGCTAGGCTGGGACCTGGACAGAGTATGAGTATGTGCAGGTGGCATCCCTGAGGATTCAGAGCTTCAGTGGACCGTGAGTGCTCCAGCTGCATAACTCACTGAGCTGTCTTGCCAGTTTCTACACTGGCTTGACTGGGCATAATTCAAAAAGGAAAAGCTCATATTCATTCCATTCTTCTGGAGCTCTGTGATAGCCTAGAAAAAAGAAAAACTTGATTACAATAGACATCACAGAAAAAGTGAACTTTGTGAACACACTGGCCAGTTTGACTATCCCCACTTTATAACTTAGATGAACAATTCTTTCTAATATTTCTTGAATTTCTCTGTTGCCTCATAATACATGGAGTTGGGGAACTCTTACTTCATTCTTCCAAATAATTCCTACTCTTGCCTTCTTATTATGTAAATAATCATCATCCCTCCTACCACTCCCAGTAATTAATAAAATTTTTTCTGTTTTGTCCATAATAATTTCTCTCGATTTTCCCAGCCAAACCCTGGTCACCTGTCTTAGTATATTGGAATATTTTCTGGGTCTGTAACTAAATTTGTATCTTTGTTTTATAGGGTTTTGTTGTAGCTATTGTTTGAGATATTGGGAATTGAACTCAGACCCTGTGCTTGCAAGGTAGGCAGAGTACTACTTGAGCTAAATTCCCAACCCTTAAATTTGAAATGTATATAATTTGAGTTCTGAATCTGCTCTAATTGTAAACTTGTTCATCATTTATTTTATAAAAATTTTATTTTAGTGCTCGCTTCGGCAGCACATATACTAAAAAAAAAAATTTTATTTTAGCTGGGCGTGGTGGCTCACACCTGTAATCCCAGCACTTGGGAGGCAGAGGCAGGAGGATTGCTGAGTTCGAGGCTTGCCTGGGCTACATAGTGAGCTCAGGGCCAGCCTGAACTACAAAGTGAGACCCTGTCTCAAAAAAAAAAATCAAAAATTTTATTTTAATTCAATTCAGACTTTAGGAAATTGTACCCATTTAATTTAACTTCTTTCAGAAATTTCTGCTTAAAATGTACAATCTCCTATAAATATACAATTTATTATCTTTCAAATGACATAATGAGAAAACTAGTCTTCAACATCTTACCATAGACTATTCTGGACTCCATTACTTTTTCCACTTATTTCTCTGCCTTTCCAAATAAATGAGACCACTGTAACATCCTAAGTACACACTTTTTCTTTTCATTTTTAAAGAGTATTCAATCTTCCTTCAGAAAATCCATAGTGATTTATGTATTAGAGGAAGATTAATATTATCTCTTTCTAAAATCTAGCTAATCAAAACATCTGCCTCCTATCATTTTTAAATGAAATATAAATCAACTGTCTTGTTAAGATTATGAATATCTAAAGTTCAACAGTAAGATGTCCCTTTTGGTTTGGAGTCTAGAACAATGCAAAAGCCTATAGGACAATGTTTTTCAAACTTTTTTTTAATAGTAGATAATTAGTTCCAACAGGAACTAAAAACACACATAAACACAGATACAACCACACTGAAAACAAGAAACACATACATACATATACACATACATATATACACAAATATATATACAGAGATATATATTTATATGGAAATATATATATTTATATGAAGATATATATGTACATATAAAGTCTATTAATTGAATAACATACCAGAGCCTTTAATAGTAAAATGAAAACAGTAATTTGGGGCACAGGGGTGTTTTGAGACACCCTCATTGTGTAGCCCAGGATGCTCTCAACTTATAGCAACCCTCCTGCCTAAGTCTCTCAAGGGCTAGGATTGTACCTGTGTACCACCACACCCAGCAAAAGTAATTTTCTGAGAGACAGAATATGTAGCATTTTCTACTTTCTTAACTCTAGAAGTTTTCAATAGGATCTCTATTAATATTTCTTAGAAGCAGTGTTTCACGAAATACACAGTGGGTAAATGTCCATTTTTATAAAATAATTTTTTTACTTTTATTCATGAAGACTATACCAGAACTGAGAGTAAAGAGAAAATGTCATTCTCTATTCTAAATAATTTTCTATATTTAACAAAAAGTATTAGTTTGTATCCTAGTGATACATTTACTAAAATCACCAAAACAATAGAAATCTATAATTATGTTAAAGGTCTCAGGAAGAAACAACATTTTGGACATAAAACAATAATGGTAACATATCATAAAGATAAAACGTGCTTGAGACATGATAGGCTCAAACTCTGAAAGACAAGGATTCCTAAGAATACTCACATTTAGTAACACCCCAATGGGATGTCTTCCACATATAGTATTATGGTATTTCTTCAAGTAATTGCTAAAGGATACAGGATCTAATTGTTCTATAATACTCATACCCTTAAAAAAAAGAGAGAAATGACATAATTTATTTTTTCCCAATTATATTTTAAAACATTTTCACAGCTCACAAAGAAAATACATTACTTGTGAAATAGCCAACTTATTCATGAAAAATAATCTCATTATAGTGAAATCTCTATCAACAAAAAACTTAATTCTTGTTTACTTCTTCTTAGAACCTCCAGATATCACCAGCTATCACTTAGCTTACAATCCTCACATTTTACAATTTTATATTCTTTTTAATATAATGAAAACTTACAAAAATGAACCTGCTATGAAATTTCACATAAAACCTAATATTAAATTTGACTGTCATTTTACCCAAATCATGTTCTTCCTGTAACTAATGAGGAAAAACCAAAAACTAAAAAGTAATTTAGCTAATTCCACAATATATACTTAAATATCAGTGTATTTTAAATTATTGGTAGTTATCTAGGTGTCTGATAAAAAGAAAATACCACAAATTAAAAACTATTTAACAAATTGTGATTAAAGTTCACAAAATACTGATGAGGGTTTTAGCACCAAAGGTTTTTCATGAACTAGTTTTTAAAAGCAAAGATTCTTATCTCTTTTTTAGGTTAAAATGTTTCATTTATAAGACTTTAATTCAGAATTTCAAAAAATACTGTAACTTGAACATTTGTCTACACTACAGAGTGACTGAAATAATACAGCGAATGTTTAAATTTCTTTTTTTTAAAGTGACAATAAGGGCCAGGGATACAGCTCAGTGACGATATCCCTGCCTGGCAAGTGCAGTCCTGAGTTCAATTCCCAGTACTGAAAAAGAACAAATTTAAAAAGTATAACAATAAAAGACACATTGCCAAGAACAATAGGTTAAGTATGTTTGAATTGAGGGGGGAGTGTTTTGGGTAGAATAAGAAGAATAAATGACAATGTCTTTTACTGTATTGAAGTTTTAACAGCCATATTTTTAAATCTTACTTTATCAACTGTTTATGTCACTTTCTCTTAGAAACATTCTAGTGTAACCTCATCCACCTCATTCACTGCATCTGGCACTGTCTCACTTCTGGTTCTTTCCCAAAGTCAAAAGGACCATGAAATGTAACCATTTTGAACTGATTCAGGACTTTAAAGCAACCACGATAGAGTAACTGAAAGCATTCACAACAGAAGACCTCCAGAACTGCTTCAGAAAGTGCCAAGAGCTTTCTGTGGATAACAACATTCAAAGCAAGGGGGAGTATTTTAAGAAGAATAAAGGCAACATGGCTTTTACTGCAGTAAGCTGTATAAATTTAAACATTCACTGTATTTTTGATCACACCACACAAATTCTATACTCTTCAAATACATTCATCTAATGTACTTATATTCATTACTATAATTCAATAATTAACTTTTATAAAGATACCTTTATTCAGAATATTCATATCCTTTATAAACTTTATCAATTTTCCTACAAAATATCTTAAATCACAGCTATATGTATATACATAATCATCTGAGTTTGATGCCCCATTTCAGATCTGTCAACAATCAGAGTTTTCAGTGCTAAGGTGGTTTTCCCAACAACTGGAAATAGAACACAATTTCCCAACACTGAGAGAAAAACACAACTAACTTAAAGTCAAATAGAAGATAAATAATTCTGGTACAAAGAAAACCACATAGTGTATTTCTAAACCAAGAAGTAGAAATGTAGAGATGAATTATAAATCTTCTATACAATAAATAATTAACATATAATTCCCCTAGAGATGAAAAGCAGAGGCATAAAAAAGATCCTAATCCCAGGACTTTTCTTACAGACTACTCTGATACATTATAATAGTGTAACAAGAGTCATAGTAACAACTCTTTGGACATTCATGTAACTACAACCGGCATACACACTTTAAGAAAACTTTCAGAGCTTGAGTGAAAAGTAGGATAGCTTACCTTAAGTGGAATTCATTCTTTAATAAATTATGTGACACTTAAGTTCCAAGATATATTTTAATATTACAGGTTTCAGTCACAAGTGGAATAAACTTAACATGTTTATATATGATAAGAATTTAAAGAGGGGGGAAAAGAAAACTAATTACTACAGTGGGAGAAGAGAATGAATCCCAGAAATCTTCTACAGAAAGACAATGACAAGTTATAAATTTAGAGATGATATTACTAAAAGGAGTTAAAAATGAAATCAATTGGTTAATTACAAGAAAAATAAAAAATCAAGATAAGGGAAGTTCAGGGATTAAAAGTGTTAAAAATTTTAACTCTGGACCTACTATGGCCAAGAATCAATTCCGTTCTTCTCCAATCTCTGACAAATGTGATGAGTGAACACGTATCCCTTTTTATAAGAAGGGATAGTGGAAATAAGAGCTTTTCTCATGGGTGATCTCTACAATTAGAAAATTCATGAAGTACACACAAAAAAGCAATGATGAGAAAAGTGAAAAATGTGATATTAAACTGACTAATACAGAATACTGGCAAGTGCAGTTTTATACAGATTTGTTTGATGCAAAAAACTGAAATTACCACTACCAAGAAGAGAGAAAAGCAGTTGAATGTTATCACCAAACTTCTAAGATAAAAATAAAGTCTGGCCCTAAATATGCCTCTTAACTTTTGTATTTCTTATAAACAATGAAAAGTGTAAAAAGAAAAAAAACTGAGATGTATGATCAATGAGTCTAAGGTCCAGGCATCAGAAAGCATCCTGGGGCCTAATATAGTGAAAACTTAACTGATGAAACAAATCCAATGTGGAGCATTGAAGTGGGTTAGTACCCACTTAGCTCTAAGTCAGAAAGCAGACATAAAACACCAACAGCCTACTCATGGAGCATGTAGAATTTAGCAGTGTTTGCAAGAAAAGTGCAAAATGAAAGCTAACTCCCTAAATTTGGTGCTGAGAGGGAATAATTCATAATTTTGCTAACTCTCAAAGTAATGGGTGAAAACTTGCAATGTCAGGTCCCAAGTGTCAAAATTAAGCTAACCAGGCAAATGTAGGGAAAGGAAAAATATTCTAGTCTTTTAAAAAGAATGAAGATAAAATAGGAAAAAATTATTCTAAAGATAGTAGTACTTATAGACAGTGTGCTCATAAAGTTATCTTTATAACTTTATTACTAACGCTATAAAACTTACCAAAAGTACTGGTGTTATGTTTAAAAGAATGAAGTATGATCTGGCAAATATAAATAATTTTCCCTTTAAAACAGAAGAAAACTAGCTGCCACTCAAATTAAATGAAGGTAACTAATAAATGTGGGAAGGAAATATTGTAGGACTATAATGACATTTTCAGATTCTCCCAATCAAATTATAATTTGCTAAAGTCTGTAACAGTACCAGTGTACACCAAAACAGTGGTATAGTCAAAAGAACATATGATCATTTGTTAGAAATACATATAAAATGGCTAATATTCCAAGGAATCTGGAATTCACAAAATCAGTATCTTAAAATATATTCTGCTTTTATCACTGTAATTACTGAAACTGCATACTAATTAACAAAAAAAGTTCAAATGATACATTACATGATTTTCTGAATCTATATCTCTTGTATTACAGTAACTTATTTTTTCCCAACTATATTTAGAAGATATTTGTTTTCCTATAGCTGTTTGTTTGTGTTTTTTGGCATAATTGACTTCCAAAATACCCAAATGTTAGCAACATTTTTCAGTAAGATCAGGTATTTTTCTTTCGCTCTTGAAACACATAATAATAGCTATATTCAGGTTTTTCTAATAAAAAAAAGTACTAGAACTTACACTAATGTTTCTAAACTTCATAGTTCAAAATAATTTTTTACTCTACTAAACCTTAACATATATTGGCAGGAAAAAATTTCTAATTTTGGAGTTTTTAGGTTTTAGAGTGTGTGTGTGTGAGAGAGAGAGAGAGAGAGAGAGAGAGAGAGAGAGAGATTAAAAGGCAGAGGGAAAGAGACAGAGACAGAGAGAGAGCTATCTTGGGGATCTAAACTTGAAATTCGTTTCATGTACAACTTATACTTAGAGCCACAAAGTAATTTTATACAATGCTTTTAATGTACTGCATTTTGTCTATTACCCTTTAAGTTCAGGTATGGAATTTTTCACTTGTGGCATCATGCCAATGATCAAAACTGTTTACATTTTAGAACATTTCATGTTTTAGATTTTCAGATTAAGAATGTTCAACTTGTGTGGTGATAGAGAATTGCTAATATTTTGGTAATACTTAAATAACTATTCAACTTTATTTCATTGAAAAATTATGTTGGAACTAAGATACCACTTTTCAAGTGAACTACATTTTTATTTATAACATAAAATAACCTCTTAGAAAATATATAAAAGTATACTGTGTTGTTATTGAAATCAATTAGCCACCTACCAGTCCAATTATTTAAATACAGGATAACCAAAAATTCCATATATTTTAATTTTTATAGGACAATATAAAAGGAAATAGAAAGTGGCAATTTTATCAAATTATTTAATACAAGAAACAACTGGTGGAAAAGACACATAAATGTGCTGCTCAAGTGATGCTCAGAGTAAACTGTTAAGTGGTTAAGACAACACCTTTGAGTCTAAGAGTCAGCTTATATGTATGTATGTATAGATATATGTATATATACATGTAAGTTTATGTCTCTAGGTAAACATTATTATTATTTTGATACATAAATTCTAATTCCCAAAACTGACTTATAAGCTGAATTAATAGTATGGTAATATAAGAACAGAACACACTTATGAGTCATTTTAAAATTCTATATATAAGTAAATCCTACATATAAATATGAGAAATTTCTATATATAAACTAAAATATTTCAACAAGTGGACCACAAAACTAATAGATGTTAACCATTAAATTCAACACATTAATATGAAACAAAACATGCCAAATAAGACTGATAACTTTAAACAACTAAAGAAAATAAATCAGATGCAGACTTAAAAATCTACTTGAGCTTACTGGTTCTTAGTAATACATAGCTTATTCTATTAATTAATGAAAAATTTCTAAGCTAGGCAGAAAATAAAACAATTTCAAAAGACATTCTAAGAATCATGCGAATGAGTACATATTACGCTTTTTGTTCTGCTTCAAGGCAGGAAATCAAGGTCCATCTATCTTGTTGACTATCTACTGAAAACACAGTTCCCTTAATGTAAACTACCAGTCAAGAATTAAAAAAGAACTGATAAATATGGATGTTTATGTAACAGACTAACAAAGATCATTAAAGTACATAAAGGTGACTGCAATTTCAGAATTCCAAATATGTTCGGTGACTTCAGGGCACCAAATAAACCAATTAATTTATCAGAAAAACATCTCTGTTGTAATAGAAGCATCATTTTCACTGATTTACAAGTTCCTTGCAAAATTAAGTGTTCCCTGGTTTGCCTAATTAAAAGTACATAAATATTTTTTAAGAGCTAAATCGGAAAGAAGGAAAAAAGATGATCAGGAAACACTGTTCTATTTCAACAAATCAAGGGCCACAATCAGCTAGTTTAAACCTATTTATGGAATAAGACACTAGGTTTCTGTTCACATAGGATTGAAAAGGGATCTTTCAGGGATGGAATCCACAGCTCTATTCTGAAAAAGTTCTCTAGGTAATTTTTACTGCAATGACAGAGTTAAGGATTACTACTTAGGCAATTTCATCTTTGTCCTCGCTTTAGTTACCATCAATATGTTGAGAACTTTAAAACTTACATGTCTCTCTGAACTCCAAATCAGTATAGGTAACTACTAGCATAGCCACTGATACTTATTTCTGAAAAGATCAACTCTATTCATTTCTTTCCGAGTCCTCTTTGGTACAAGTTATTATATCTCTTCCTTAAAATACTGCCAGTGATCTAGTGTTACTACTCCTGATCGTCCTGTAGAATTCATTCTCCACGCAAACACCAGAGTGACTTTCATTAACATGTTACATTTCATACTTCTATAAATTTCCACGTTAACTGATTCCCCTTTTATTTTTTGTCCCTCCTTAAATTCATATAACACTGGCTTTTTTCTTCGAATACAAGATTATCTACCCATGGTAGTTCCTTTCTGCTGGAATGTTCTTTCTTATGACCTGCTCCTTCCCAACATTTATATCTCACCTGAATGTTTCTCCTCAGGGAAGTCTTCTTTCAACTACTCTAAAGAAGCCTCAAATCATCTGTTTTTAAAATCCTATAACGTCTTCTGTATAACAAACATGACTACCTGAAACTAAATTACTGCCATCTTCTTTATTTGCTTTCTCAAAAGTCAGTCTCAGAATGTATTAAATTAAAAATATAAATAACCAAGTTTCACCTCTTACTGTACTCAATTTATAAAAAAATTAATCATAGGCATATACAAATAGAAAAAAGTCAGTGAAATGTCGAATTTGACACTATGTGAGATTTCAGGCAACCACCAAGGGTCCTGAAACAGATCTCCCATTGCTCATGGAGTGCGGCGTTGGTGGTATAGTGGTGAGCATAGCTGCCTTCCATTGCTCATGGAAGACTACTAAGGATATTTTCCTATCCTCTTAGAAAATTGTAAGGGCCTAGAATTTAACTTTGTTGAACTAGGCCAATCTTTCAAGCACAAGACCCCATGTTCAATCCCTGGTACCCCCCCCAAAAAAAACCCACTATGTATTTCGTCCCATCAAAATAAAAGTTCTAGGACATCATGATCTGCTTGTTTACTCCCATATCTCTACCAGTGCCTCAGACTATAAAAACACTCAAAAATAGCAAAATGAAAATCCAAATGCCTATTATTTCTCCACTTGAATGTCACAACAGCAAACATGATGTGTCCCTAAGAAAATTTATGACCTCTCCACGCTTCAAAACATTTAGTCCTCTCTTCTTGTGCTTCTGACACAAGTGACCAGAACCATGCAACTAGCAGCATGGTCAGGAGTCTAGGGATCATCCTCAATACATCCTTCAACACAACAATCCATTCTATCTTCAACTTCTATCAATTTTTCTCCTTAATATACAGAATATACATACTTCTAGTCTTCTCTCCCACTATTATTATGTTATTCACTATCTCAATTACCACTTCTCACCTGGATCATGGAGTGGGGGGAGGCTGAGTGTGATTTCACTGATAACCTCTGGGATATAAAACAGACTAATTAATGTTCTCTTGAAGCTCATAATCTAAGACAGAAGAGGCAGCCACCAAATAAAGCAATAAATAAGTAGTAAGTCACACAGTAGTAGGTACCAAGAAGGAAAAGGTAAAGTGAAAGCACAACTCTTCATGTAAGCACTATGATGAAAAATTACAAACTCATTTTGCTTACGCCAACAGTTAAAAAATACTATTGGGATTCAGTGGATGCTGACAGAGAACAGTTCCATACATAAAGAATTGTTTTCCATCCATTAAGACTTTGAGCTGTTAGGGAAAAATACCAGCTTCTAATTACCTGAACCTCATTTCCATTTAATATAACAACAGAAAAAGCTTCCTGATGATTTTATTATACAGTGGATTTCTCAAGAATGGATTGTGTTGTTAGTCAAGAATATACAATACTTACTTAAACAGTTTACTGAGAATTAGTCACCATTTTATAAAATAAAGTTGCTAGCAATGCCACATAGATAAACCTGTGTAGGTTTGTGTTTACTGCTGCTGTACTAATGGTACAAAGCACAAGCATTTAGTGATTTTACTGCATCTTCTAATAAAGTTGTACCTGTGTATTTATGGGTAAAATACACATTGATTTATTATAAACTGACCCCCCCCAGTTTGAGCCAGGGTTTCATATATAGCTGAGGCTGGCCTTGTACATGTGGTGATCCTCCTGCCTCAGCCTCCAGAGTACCTGGGTTACAGGCCTAAGCCACTATGCCTGGCTTAAGTTGCTTTCCTTTTATTTCATTTTCATATTATAGTAAGCTGTTCATTTTTCAAGTCATGTGTAAGAAGATCATTTTCATTAATCCATTCATCTAAAATAATATTCTCGAGTAACTGTACTTATGTTCCAATCACTACTCTACTTTGGAAACATTAGTGAACAAAACGAAAACTCTGACTAACAAAATATAATAAGTAAATCATTTAGTATTTTAATTAATCATGAGAAGAAAATGTGGAGTGGGAAAAGTGGATTGGGCATGCTTGAGGATGCAAAAGTAAACAGTGTGGTCAGAGTCCCTAATGGGAAAGCAACAGCTAAGCAAAGACTTAAGTTGACACTTAAGCACAAAAGGCAAAGAAGCCAACCCACATAGTGCAGGCCTTAAAGAACAGCAGGGAGACTGGGATCCTGGGCACAGTGAATAAAAGATGAGGGTGCGAATCATCTTGATCCTCACAGGCCACTCACTACAAGTCATGAGTTTTGCTCTGACAGAAATGCGACAATATTACTGGGAGTCTGGGGCAGAAGAATGACATAACTTTATTTAGCTTTTGAAAGGATCACTTTTGATATCCTACTTTTCAGCTACTTGAGACAAGAGATAGTAAGAGTAGACCTAAAAACACTAGGAAACTGCAAGCCACCATCAAATAAATTAGAAAAGTATAAGTAGAACAAGTTTCATCATAAGAAAATCAGTCCAACTATGTTTAGTTTGAGCTGTTTACAAGCCATCCCAACAAAAGTATCAAGCAAGTAGTCAGTAGAATGGAGTTGGAGAGGGCAGTCCTGGCTGGAGTTACTCTCACTGGTTTTGGTACAGAAAGTACTGGTTTTTTTTATAAAACGTAGTGCATGTGTGCTAAAAATCACCTCCAGGAAGACTTTACATTGGAAAGCTTGGGTACTGAGATGCCTCTTAAGATTATTTTCTGTATATTTAGGTTACTAAAGTAAAATTTTAACGAGAAGGAAAAAACATGCACTCTAGTGTGTACACATGTGACATGTATGTTTCTCTGGAGACTGAACCCTAGGCCTTTGCACTGAGCTATATCCTCAGCTCTTTTTATTTATTTTGAGACAAGATCTTGCTAAACCACTTAGCAGCCCAGCCAGAGCTTCAACTTGCAATTCCTCTGGCTCAGCTTCCCAGAGTATTAGGATTACAAGTGTGCACCACTGTGACTAGCTCCACAATATTTTATATTTCATATATATATATATATATATATATATATATATATATATATATATGAACCGTCCTCCTTCTAAATATTCTTCATCTTCCTCCATTTGTTTGTTTTACATGCTTCTTTTTTCTTCCTTTTTTTGTGCTAGGGATGGGAACCACTGCCATCTAAGTGCAAAGCATGTGCTCTACCCATGAGCTAGGCCCCAGTCCCTAGATACTCCATCCTGCTTGAATAAAATTCAAAGAAGCCAAAAAGAAATAGGAATCATATGGCTGGTATCATTTTGAAACTCAAATTTCTCTAACAGTTTGAAAGCAGAGATTAACATTACTCAGAATTCTGAAGTGATCTGTTTCCATTTATGAGAAGGAACCCTTTGACTGTGCTCCCTGCACTCACCAAACCAGTGCAAACATTCACATCCTGCCCCTCTACTACAACTGAAATAATAGAGAACAATTTCTGGCATTTGGTCTTCACTCCTATTTGTAATTTAATTATTCTTCTGAATGCTCGAAGGTTCTTAATTCAACACATTTGATAAATCCTCCTCTCACTTTGTTAAAAGCTCTCCCCTTCCTGTGTTATTGTTCCTTTGTTTTTCCTTATGCAAATTTTTTCTAGTGCTCCTTTATCTCTTTACCCACTTAATGCCAATTATATTCTGTGATTGTGACCTAACTCCCCTTTCCTAATCTATATTCTCTCTCTTTTGGATATTTACATTATTCTTTTTGATAACAGCATTAATATCTTTTTCTTTCCACTTTTTCTTACACCTACGACATACCTTATCACATTATCACATTATCCACACTTCAAGTGCATAAAAATGTGACAAGTGTCATTCTAAACAACACAAACATGTCTAAAACTGAGCTCATCTTTCTCCTTAAACCTGTACCTCACATTCACTGAGTGAATAACTGCATGTGTATACAACTGGAGCCTGAAACACAGATTACTTCCACGCCTTGACATAAGGCAGCTAATCAATTCCTGAAAAATCTTTTGCATTCTACCTCCTGTTTCTCACATCTCTGTATCAAAGGGCGCTTTTTTTTATGTCTTTCAGACAACTAATCTTAAAGTTTCATTAAGAGATCACATTTTCTCTTTTTAGTGGCTTCAATACTTCAGACAGTCCCAGAATTTTAGTAGGCAATCATTAGTCATTTGCTTCATGAAGAAAATATAGGAGAATTAGGAAAGTTTTCTAATACAACTGAAAACTAAGCCTCTGAATAACAACACTAGAATAAGAAGTCAAAATAAAGCTAATCAACTGCAATGAAAGTATCATAAAGCCCATACAAATACATTAAAATCTAAACAAAATTCTAAAGGTATCTGTATCAGGGGCTGCCAACCACCTAACTGAGGGTACAGTGGAAAGTGAAGTAATAATAATACAAGAGACAAAGATTTGTATAAATGGCAGGCTGGGATATGATCTTAGCTCCTCTTGGCTAAGACCACAAACTCCAGATTTGTCAATATTTACTGAGTACACCACATAGGAGGCAGCATAAAGAGATATAGAGAAGAGCAGATCAAAGTGCTGATAAGACCCAAGTCAGTAACAAGGAAGAACGGATGCGCTCCTGTGAAGGAAGACTGTAATTAATGAGCACCTATGTTATCTTTAGCTACTGTTTGATCTGGGGTAATGGCTGCATAAGAGTCATAAATTCACAGCTGCAGTGCCATTTTTCTATGGGAGACTTCACAATCTCACTGATTATTGAAATCTCAATTGTGACCATGGACATAGGGGACCTTTTTTCCATATGCTAGCTGCAGGCTCTTCTAGCAAGTCACACAGGCCTAGGACAACTCATAATTTCAATCAAGCTCATCTTCTACAGATTAGGCAATAACTGGATTAAAAGTGACAATGAAGATAAATTTAAATATAATAAAATGTTTTAGTAACATCTGCATTCATTATATTTATCTTCAATAAAATATACTATTCTTTCTGTAAATTCAGATCTAGATTCTTTACTGAAATATTTTAGCTATGTTAGGCTAAATAATCTTGTGCTGAAATATATGCATAAAGCTCATTTAAATGGACCTCACATTTATAGGCTGAGGGACTGTAAAAATAATTCTGACATTACTTAGACCAAGTATCTGTCCTTACAGATAAGAACTAAAATGATCTGTAAAAGGCTATATTGCAAATTAGTGATAGTCCCACTATCATTAGGCCAGGAGTGAGACAGGATCTTACTTTAAAGCCCAGGCTAGCTTTGAACTCTCAGCAATTCTCCCGCCTCAGCCTCCCAAATGCTGGGATTATAGGCACACATTACCATACCTGGCCACATCCTGCTGTATTTAATACTCTTTTTATGTTGATTCCAAAATTATTTATGATTTTAAAAATGAAAACAAAAGCAATAATAGTACTTTAAGAAAAGGAAATGTAGGTTCAATGACTACTGTACTCTTACGTTAGATAAAAAATACAATTATATTTTTAAATTTCACACTTTTTTTTAAGTATTTTTTTAGTTTTTTGAAACAGGATCTCACTTTGTAATTCAGGTTGATACTAAACTCACTATGTAACCCATGCTGCCTCGAACTCATACCAATCCTCCTGCCTCTGCCTCCCTAGTTCTAGGATTACAGGCATAAGCCACCACACCCAGATTAAATTCCATACTTTAACAAATTAAAATTCCATTCAGGTAAAATCCAAATGGCTTTAAAATAAAATATAAAAAGAATTAACAGGAAGAGCAAAGGACAAGAGAAGACAGAAAAATTTGCATTTATAAAAATAATTTTGCTTTCTTCAGCTTTTTTAATCCTCTCTTAACAAGTTAGTTTACAAGCCACTGAAACGTAAAGCTCAAGTCTTAACATGCTTAGAATCAATGAGAAATGAAAATTAACACAAAAATACAATTTATGTATAGCGATTTGACATAGATTTTCTAGAAAAACATCATTGATTCTAATTTACATTTAAAATTACTAATTCACTAAATTTAAATTCACTTTGAGATGTTCCCAAAAATGTGGGAAAAAATTAAATGTACTTCTAAACTAAACATGCTCAGAATTTTATAAATTAAAGTATTCATATAAATTCTGCTAGTGTGGCAAACAATAAGATTTAAGTTCCTAAATGTTATATATATTGGAATTCCTACATTTTATCATCATAAAGCTATATTTTACTACCTCCAGAAGAAAAAAAAAGTAGTAACTGAAAAAACAAAAGCCTTTCAAACAAATGTGTAAATATTTACAAGTTATTTACACTTCATATATTTTCCATCACTAGTTCATAAAATCTTCCAAGATCATTCAAAAAAGTATTTGGCCTACTACCAAACCAAACCTAAAAATACACTAAGTTATTTAATAAGTTGTAAGGAACAACAAAACAGTTCAGAAAAAGTCACAAGTTATTTTGGGTAGCCATCAAACAAATTACAGTCTAGGTATCCATCATATGCTATGGTTATTACAATTTAACAACAAATAATGGCATTACTATCTTACTGCCCCTAAATCTAGGACACTTCTCTAAAAAGGAATTAAAATCTGTATCTAATTACTTTTCAGTATTCTCATTAGTCAAATAAAATTATGATGAAGGAAATTTCTACTAAAGCAGGAATTATAGTCAATATTCATGTGAGGACACCATGCATTTTGCACTTTTACTAAAGATAGGGCAAGAATTGTTAGTCTATATTTTAACATATAAAATTTTGAATCACTAATTTGAAATTTTAAAAAAGTCTTACAGTCTTACAGCATTAAAACCCCACACCTGAAAGACTTACCATTTTATCTAGATGTTCAATGGATCTATAAATCTCCCCCTGGGATTCATCATAGTAACTGTAACGGAACCTTTGACCTTGAAACAAATATCATGTACAAAATAAAATAGGGAAAAATTAGAAGCTAAAAAGAAAGCAGGCTCTTACCAAATAATTTCAGTTCTCATGAAAGGCAAAGCACAGCTTAAGCCTCTGAGAGACTCAATCCCAATAGCCTTCATACATAAAAATAAAAGGCATATTTGGGAAAATAATAAAGAATAATATTATTACCAATGATTTACAATGTTAAAAACTTTTTTCAAGTTGTAGGAAGCTTAAAGTCACCAGTAATACAAGATTAAGGAAACAAACAGCTTAAATGTTAGAAGCATTGTTAAACATTGTATCAGTCTAACATGGAAAATAAAACCAAAAAAATAAAATTCAAGAAAATTTAATTTAAAGAAAACTATCTCAGTGTAACAAATTAATGAAAGTTTTAGTTCCTACTGTGCAAATTCAAAGACCTGATCTCTACTGCAGAAAAAAACATGTAGGTCAGCAACACCTGTGGCTTGTATGAGCTTTATGGCCTCAATGAAAAAAAAAAAGTATCTCAATTTTGCACGATACGGAAAAGGATCAGTACAAGTGCCTTAAACAAGATACACAAAAGGATGAATATAATAAATAGTCCTACCCTGATATAAAATCTCAGTAAGAATACAAGCACAGAACATTCAATGTTTAGCTGTTCTCCAAAGAACAGAGAGGGTAAAATGGCAGAAACTTAAAAAAGAGACAGAAAACAGATGTTTAGAAAATAAAGTGTTTCCTACGATGTTTATATGGCAATCAAGTTAATAATATAAATAGTTTAATTGACTAGATGTATTTCAGATACACCTGAATCTACCTTTTAGCAATTATTTCATTTCTTCTAAGTTTTAAGATTCACTAAGTGAATTTTGTAATAGTATCAGATATACTGATTGTGTACACACACTATCTTATAATTCATGTTGAAAGCACTATTAGTATATCTGAACAGTATTCTCATTTCTGAAAAACTGAGTCTCTTTGACTGGCTAATTACAATTTTCAAGTTTTCTGTTCATCTTACTGAAAATACTATCAAACAATGAGTAATGCACAATTGTTAAACCCTCTTTCATGTCTCTCTTTTTTTTTTTTTGAGACAGGGTCTCGCTTTGTAGTTCAGGCTGCCCCTGAGCTCACTATGTAGCCCAGGCAAGCCTGGAACTCAGCAATCCTCCTGCCTCTGCCTCCCGAGTGCTGGGATTACAGGCGTGAGCCACCACCCCGGCTCATGTCTCTTTTTTAACAACCATGTATCATAGAATCCAACGGTTCATTCATTGATTTTAATCACCTGATATTTACCTTCTTAAAACATACTATATTTCCTTAATTTGCTTATGTACATACATTAATATGCTACATTACATGTTACATTAAATGTTACATGTTGTATTTCATTAACATAGTCAATATGTACAATTATTCAATGTAACCACTATGAATTTTGTCATTATTAAAATCAGTATCTTTTAACTGATGATACCTACAGTTGAGCAAGTCTGTAAAGTAGTATCTGCTTTCTGAATGTAACAATAAAGATTCCTGCATGTTGTTATAGTTGAGTTCTACTACAATCTCTGAACTAAAGGAATTCTTAAAAATAACTGATCCCTGCCATATTAAATAATCCATCAGATATTTATTTCATAAAGTTAGATACAGCTTTGTGTTTTTTGAATAACATGTCTACTATATATACTTTTAAGAATTACCTGACATTAAGAACTTTTAAATTTTATCCTACTTTTCCTGTCTACCAGGTAATGGTTAGAAGGCTATTCAAAGACAAATCTAAAGTTCCCTCACAATAACTTACAGATAAAGTTTCCTCACAATAACTTCATTCACTAGCGCTAAATTTTTTTTACTTCTGTTTCAAAATTTTTTTTAAAAGTGCTTAATATCTTTTAAGCACATTCTGATTTACTGTCACTATAGAAAGAACCATATCCTTAGAGGAAAGCAAGGAAAGAAATTTATTTCTTGACTGGATTTACACTAATACATTCACTTTTTCCCAGCTTCTGGAAATAGCTGTCAAATTTTAACAGGTGCACAGGTGTCAATAAGCCTTATGACTGGAACTAACTGTACTAATTGAAAATTGCTATTTCCAAGAAAAATGCATATACTCTGCAGTAGCCATTTACTACTCAAAGGTGTTTTTTCCATCCTAGTTAAGAGCTGGTGCTTCAAATGGCAGCACTGCCAAGATAATAAGTGAAGCCTTTGGCCATACCACCCTGAATGCACCTGATTTCATCTGATCTCAGAAGCTAAGCAGGGTCAGGCCTGGTTAGTACTTGGATAGGAGATAGTAAGTGAAAAGTTTAACAATATTTTAAAGTGCTATTCTGTTTATATGGGTAATTTTTAACTTAAAAATTATTTCTGAAGGAAATATACATGGAATGTTTGAAATATCTGAAAATACTGATTCCAAGTATGATTTAATGAAAACAAAAAAATACAAAGGGAACCAAATTGAACAAATGTTTAATATTTTGCTAGCCTATTTCTTGTTATTTTATAGTAACTTCACATTTAGTAGCTGAAAAATTGAACATAAATATTTGAACAGCTTTAAAGAATATATCAACTAAGAAGTCAGTCAAAGCCACACTACATACAGCTACTACACTTAATATTTTACTTATGTCATGCTGTTTCATAATTTTAAAAAATTTATACAAATACTTAACTCGTTCTGATATATATGTATACAGAAAGCATCTCAATTTAAGTACATAACTGCCATCATCTTACTTTACCCTGTGCATGTTATATACACATATATGTGCTTATTATGTAAGTGCACACCATGTGCACAGGTGCCCTAAAACACTGCTTAGAAATTGAGTTCAATAGACATTTTTTGTGTCATATTATTAAAAAATAACTTTTTTGGTATTTTATTCACTAATGAAAGAAAACCCAGCACTAGCATAATACACTGATCATAATGCAACTTTAATTATCCTGCATTTAAAATAAATTATGACTTCATGTATCTCATAAACAAATATATTTTACTCTAAAATATTATATTTCTGATCTTCAGGAAAATTATGAATCTAAACTGTGAACAAATATGGTTGCCTCTGTACCTGGAGAACCGGATTTGTGTACTTTTATAAGTATGAATAAAACATATCACATAGTAAGAGAAAATTACTTACCTGAAACTTATCCTTTCAGAAGGTACACTGGGAAAATGGATTCTTTGAGCCCCTGTTTCAACTCCAAGTATGAGCTTTCTAGCTTTAAGAGCCATTGACACTGCCCCTAGGGGCAGCACAAGCTTTGGAACTCCCCTAGTGAGTATGTCAGTAGTTTCTTCAGGTGCCTTCCCTCAGTTCTTTTCAAATTCAAAAGATGAGAGGAAAAATAACCCAAGAAAAAAATCCTGTAAAGCAGAAACCTTACTCTTTGAGGGAAGGAGGGTAGCTCATTTGTGAATCCATTCCAGAGCACGCTTTCTGAGAAAAAGAAATACAGGTAAGTAATTTTCCCATCTCCAAAGGTGACTGGTGATTAATGAGTGGATTCACAGAGTGTGGAGAGTAAGCTCCAAGGATGTCTGTTTAACACACGACAATCAACTAATGAGGACAAACAACAATGAATGGCACAAGAACCAACACTACTTTTTAACTACCTTGAAAGAAAAAGTAAAAAAATTATAGTATACCTCAGTATGAAGCTATACCCTGACTGCAGAAATAATGACGTTGGAAAGTTGTTCTATTTAAAGACCACCTCCCAAGATGAGATAGATTTTCAGATGTTAAGTCCAATAAAAATTGTACTGTACATTTACTTATTCACTTTACTTGTTAAGCCATTTAAGTATTTTAAGGTCAGCCTCACAAAAATCTTTGAGAGATTAGGCAATTCTATAATAAGGCCCCAAACTGAGGACATTTATAAATGAAATGACAACAAAAGAAAAGTGTATTTTATAAAGGAATTCTCTAAGTAGTATCAAATAAGGTAATGTATTCTTTGAGACAGCATTATGTAGCCCAGGGTGAGTTTGAACTCATGGGAGTCCTCCTGCTTCAGCTTCTGGAGTGCTGTGATTACAGACCTGCACCACCACACTCAGCTAAAGGTAATCATTTTAAAAACTAAATGCTATATGCCTTTCATCCTAAAGACTTAGTTGTAATATAAAAGTATGAGCCCTATTTTAATCCTGCAAAAGGTCAAAAATCTCAATTTGTAAAACTAATATGTACAAATATTTGAGAAGACAAGTATGAAGGTTTGGGTAATGTATATTTTATGAATTAGTTAACATATCCACATCAACTTTAAAATTTAGAAATTTAAACTAACAGTATAAATTTAGAAATTTAGACTAACAGGGAGTATGAATAATCATTAATATATGTAAGAAAAATTTGAATACAAGCACATTTAGAGGATTAATGGCCTATAGTTATAAAACAGAAATTATACAAACCTAAATAAATTCAAAATTGTGGGGATCTCTACAAACTTTATGATACATTTTAATAAGATAATGTACATAAACATATACCAAGTTTATGAGAACTGATTTGCACAATCTTCATCAAAGGCAAATCAAATAAAAGGATGATTCCGGTTTTAAAGAATCAATTTCTGTTAGATTTAACGTCACCTCCACATTCATTTAAAGTTCATGCCAATAAAAAAACTCAATAATCTAACTTTGGAAATAAATTATTTCAGGAAACAAAAACAAATAGTCGCAATAGAGATAGAAAAGGACATAATGGTTCATTCCTATAATCTCAGCACTCTGGGAGGCTAAGGCAGAATATGGCAAATTCAAATTCAGACTTGGCAACCGTATATAAAAAGGCTGAGGATATACCCAAAACAAAGGCCCAGAGTTCAATCTCCAGGATTACCCCTATATTCTCCCGCCCTAAAATGAAAGTTTTACTGATCAGAAAAATTAAAACACTTTCAAAATATTCTATAGGCTAAAGAACCTGGTAAAGCGTGAGGCATGGTGGGGTATGCCTGAAATCCCAGCACTGGGGAGGCTGAAGCAAGAAAATCACCAGGAATTTAAGGCCAGCCTGGGGTATATAGTGAGATCAAGGCCAGCCTAGACTACACAAGAGGAGCCTATCCCAAAAAAGCAAAACAAAACAAACAAACAAAAAAGGACTTGGTAAGGACAGCAAACGTCTTAATGCCAGTTCCTCCTACTAGCAGTAAAGGAAAATGCAGCAGGACTGTTAGAATGAGATATATCATCCTATGGGACTAAAAAATGCATTTTCATATGCATAAGACATCATGAAATCAAGGCAGGAAATAAAGTGCAAGATTTCATATTGGGGAGATTACATGACAGGACAGAAAGAAGGAACAATAACAGAATCCAGGGTCCTGTCTCTCCCTTGCCTTGGTCTAACTCAAAAAGTAAACAGACCACTTTAGTCTATTTTTGTCCTCCACTGTCTCTTTTCAAGTCTAAATAAAATCTAAATGGAATCTGAAAAGCAAATATCTATAAAGTAAAACACATATAAAAAGCCATCTTTACAGTGAACACTGGCTACCAAGTAAGATCAACAAGGAAAAATATTTCCAGTTCACACATTAGATGCCAATGGTCTCCATTACTAAATTTTCACTCTTTTTTTCCCCCCAATGCTGGACCAACTATAAAGAAAATAACTAAAAATGAAAAGGGAAGTCACTGTCAACCAGACTAATACAATATTATCCAACTTTCACTGTATATTTCAGAGTAATGTGTAATTGTTTTTTCTTGAAAAGTCAGATATTAAGAACTGCAATGCATTAAAACCTAACTCAATGAACTTTTAATAACTCTACATATATATAGATATATATAGATATATCTTTCAATATCTCTACTTTTAATATCTCTAGATGAACTATTCCTGAGTTCACTGTTATGCTTGCTTTCCTGTGACAAAAATCAATTGTACAGTAGGTTAAAATAGGAAAGAAATCACTCTGCTCTTCATGAGAAGTAACTAAAGTTTTGAGGCAGTAATAGAACAAAGTAATTTAATTTAGTGTGACAAACACTACTGTGGTATACATTTGAAACCACGAAACTCAATCCCTAAGAGAGCCTAACCCAGAGCTAGCCAAGGATTCCTTTTAACATCGATGAGCATGCTGAACAGAAAATCATCTTTACATGAATATTTACTATGGCAGATATGAGGTAAGGACACTAGCAATTTTGGAATATGATCCACATTACTCCTCTCACTAACCCCCAGACACCATCAAATATCTGAGAAAGAATTAGCATGGTGGTTTGCATATGTACAAAGTAAAACAATAAGTACAGTTAGAGATAATTCCTCTAAAAACTAAGTACTTGGAAAAGTTCTACTACTTAATAACCAAATGTAAATATAAATACTTTAATTTCTAGAGAATGCTCATAGTTACTATTTATCAAGGCTTGGTAATATTGAGTTGTTGAAGTTATCATCTGTAAACCCTATCTTAAAGCTTAAATACCAAAAGTTTCAAGAAATCAGGAGATAAAATGTCTTAAATGAATTTCTGAAAATCTAGGTAGAAAATAAAAGGAAATTTATTTTTCTTTCAAAAATTATGGTTACACAGAAGAGTGGACTAAGGTTTGCTTTAGAATTCTCTAATTAATGAGGTAAAAGGGATGTTCTCATATTTTATATAGATTTATGTTGTCTACTTGGAGAAAGAGCCCAGGTTCTGAAAAAGCACTATCAGAGGAACAAATTATTTAAATCAAGTCACTCCTAGCAGCTTTCAAAATGAAAAATAACAAGTCACTTTCTTCAAAATTTTTCATTTCCAGATGGGTGTGGTGGTGCAGGCCTGTAATCTTATCACTTGTAGTTGGTAGGCTAAATCAGAAGGATCAGCATGAGTTACAGACACCAGTCAGAGCTACACAGTGAATTCAAAGCCAGCCCAAACTACATAGTGGAACCAAGTCTTAAGAAACCCCAAACATGTGAGTATGTCTTATTACCAACACAAATTTATAATATTAGGATAAGTGGCCCTTTTTCAGTAATGGCATCTAATAATTTGTTCTTAATACTATCATTATACTGCTAAATTCCCAAGAAAAATTTTTATCTAGGCTCTCAGATCTAGTATTTAAATCAATAAAATAAAATAAAATAAATTACTTCTGCCAAATGAAGCACTACCAACTAGTCAATGGGAGCAGTTATTAAAAGATCCTAAGAGCTTCTGTGAGAGTCTCACAAGGAAGCTTAGGTACCAGCATACCCTAAATTTGGGTCTCTCAAACTTAGCATGATTGACATCTTGGACTAGGTATTTCCTTGACTGGTGCAAACAGGTAGATTTTGTCCTATGGAAAATACAATTTTTATTTATCAGCTTTCCTCAAATCTATTCATTTGATACCAGTAGTATCACCACCCCTCAAACCCTATGCCAGTTTCCAGGCATTTTCAAATATCCTCTACTAAGAAAATCACCCATAATTGAGAAACCATCTCTCTTTTACACACACACACACACACACACACACACACATACACAGTATCTGTACCATCATAGAAGATAGTTCTCTTGAACTGAGATCTGAACTATAAGAAGACCATTCAGCAAAGGATGCAAGAGAAGACTTAACCAAGCCAGATATATGTTGAATCAATTCTGGCAACCAAAGGGTAAAATATATAAAAGTCAGGGTTCCCTATACTTTACAGAGGCTGTTTCTCTGGGCTTCTAGCATTCTACCTTAAAAATTATGGTCTTATGCTTTATACTTTCTTAGAGTTAAAGTAGTATCTGATGAATGGATACTGGCATCCTTAAACCAGTAAATAAATGAGTCAAAGAGATGTCCTAACAGGAAAGAAATTCAGATATATTCTGAACTGTAATGGATAAATGAGAGCAAATAGCATTCAAAGAATATGAAAATAAGGCTTACTAAAACAAGAGTCCACAAATGTCTCACTTCCTTCACAGTCTATTCATGGAAACAGCCTTACTCTTATAATTCACAATAATCATAAAAATCACTGAAAAGTCTTTACCATTATGAAGCATTGTCAAGGAACACCACAGTGCTAATAGTCACCACAGTAGCTTTAAGATGAAAGCAATTGTGGGCAGAAATTAAGCACCAAAAGAAAGACTAATTTTAAAAAAAGGAAATCTGGAAAAGACTAGCATAGCTCACATAGCGCTTCTACATTCTAAAGAAGAATAATTGTTTTACCCGCTAAAACTTCAAAGATCTACCATACACACATAGGTGGAAATGGGATTCAAAAGTCTCAACTCCCACTAACATAAGTAAAGCAAGGATGCCCTCACAATGTGAATCCAATTATACCAGTCGCCTTTGGAAATGTGTCCATAACCCACTACTATAACCTGATCCTTTTGAAACAACCAAAAGTCTTTTTTCATTTACTGTTTAACACTGCAGCTAAAAACTTTCCAAGGAGAGTGATAAAGAACTGAAAATTAGAGCTTAGAATGACACACATATATAATAACTACCATGATATGTTAAAATCTAGAACTTACCCCAATGGCAGAAATCAGAAGAAACCACAAAGAGATTACTAGGATCCGCTAGATATTTACTGAAGAGTTTTCCGAATTCCTGTTCTTTTGACTCACTCAGAGCTCCAACCAGTACAGGAATAATGGTAAACTCATCCTTATGGCTTAAAGAAAACAGGAAAAAGAAAAAAAGAAAGTCATTTAGGATGCTTAAGAATAAAGGCAATTTTCCAAATGTACTGACACTGGAAAGTGGAATATATTAACAGAGGTAATGACAATATACAAAATATTATTGTTGAATTATTTAAATCTAGAAATTAAATGTTGAAAGAAGATGATTTAAAGACATGAGAAGAACAGAATACTGAAAGTATTCAAATTACACAAATATATAAATTACTTTAGGTAAACAAAATTACTTACAGGTATAATAATGTCTTCAAAAATGAAAACCTAAATCCATCATGAATTCATCCCACCAAGCTATAATTACCAACCCAATCTTTCTGTGACTTTAAAAGAGCATTAAACTCTTCTTCACCTGTTTAATCATATCTTATTATAAAGGCTGCCATTTCTGGCACTTGTTCTATAACCTGCCAAGTAAGACCTATAATACTTAATCTTGACTCCCATAAGATTCATCAATTGCACTTGTACACTGATCTACTTAATCAGATATAAGCCAGGCTGAAGATGAAACTCAAATTTCATAGGCATCCGGGGTAAATAAAGAATTCAAGAAATATTAATTTCTAACAGTAAGAAACAGAGACCATGCCCATCCACAGTATTAATGATATGTCCACAAATTCCTGTTTTTAGACCCTATAAATTGATTTATGGAAAAGGAAAAAAAAGCAGATTAATAAAGAAAATGGTATGCTATGCTTATCCAAAACCTTTACAGTTTCTTACTGTGAAAATTTACTCACATAGATTCAACAGTATTAATATTCTAAATGATCCTAGATTTAGAATTTCAGAAGCATGAATCTTATTTGTCTGACTTGTTCAGAACACAGCTTTTAAAAAAATTATAATAAATGCTTTTTAATATGATGATCTGACAACTGATATCAGACAAACAGAACTCAAAAAAGAAGTTTTTTAGTACTAAATTTAAGTAACCCCAAAATAAAGTTTGGCTAAGCTACATAAAGCTAAATTCAGGGCACCCAAGTACCTCCCCCATAAAAGACCCCCTTACCCTTGTCAACTGCGAAATAAACAGAACATACAGATCTCCAGTCCCTCTGCAATGCAGGGGCTTCTTGGGCAGAATCTGCATCTATGGAGTAAGAAAAAAAAAGGAAGCTGGCAGAGGAAGCTGCCATGGGATATCTCATTCTCTGGCTCTTTCTAGTTCGCTAAATAACTACCTACAACAAACAGGAACTCTTCATTTAGTTAAGAGTTATTAGCAATTGAAAGAAAAGAATTTCAGCTGAAGTAAAAAATTTAGAAAGAGTCATGAATTATTCTAACCTCAAGAACTACTTAAATAAATACACTAAGATCATCAAAGAATCTGGCACTAATTATGATATGGTAAGAAAATAGTTAACTAGAGTATAAAGAACAAATGCAACCCAGAAGAAAAGGGTTCAAGTATCATCCCTACTATACAATGCTTAAAAGTATAGGTCTAACCTGACAAAGTATTTCCCAATAAAATACTTCCTTCTCTGTAAAATGATCAATTAACAAAACGTTATCTTGTAAAATTGCTATTATGTCAAGAATAAGGGTGTTTTGCAGGGCATGGTGGCTCACACCTGTAATCCTAGCACTTGGGAGGCAGAGGCAGAAGGATTGCTGTGAGTTTGAGGCTCGCCTGGGCTACACAGTGAGCTCAGGGCCAGCCTCAACTACAAAGCAAGAGCCTGTCTCAAAAAAAAAAAAAGAAGAAGAAGAAGAAGGGTGTTTCATCAGCAATAACTGACTTACGCTGAAGAAACAACAATCCATTCTCCACAAAGGCCACCAAACCCTTCAAGTAACCTCAATATGCACTTGCATATCTATCTACAAAAAGGTAAAAATCTTAGCTCTACAGAAACCTAAGGCTTAAATCAACCCACTTTGTCATCTTTTTTTAATTCACTCATTTTCTATTCCCAAAAAGCCCGAGATAGAGGAAAAAAAACCCAAAAAACAAAAAACCTGAAACTAAAATTTAATATATTCCTAAGTTTTAAAATCCAAATTCTGAAATTGAGCTTCCCAGGGAAATACAAAATTTACTCTTGAGGAAAAAATATAAAACTGGACAAAATCATCAAAAATAACTATTGTGTTACTATGGTGGAAATCTTGCATCTTATAAGGCTGCAGCATCATTTGTGTACCAGCTCCACAAATGTGGAATTTCCATCAAAGTAACTGAAAACCAGCAGCTTCATTGCCAAAAGGGGATGGGTTTGAGGGGAGGCAGTGGAGGAGAAGGGAACTCTATAAGCCTGAACACACTGGAACAAATTCTAAATCTGAGGTCGAGGTAGAAACTAAGTGAAGAGATCCTTTACTCAGAAAAAGAGCCAGCCATAGAAGGACTTAATAATTTTTCTACAAATCCTAGAAAAAAGCCTGTGCAATCCACACAACTCTAGTAGAAGAAGGCTGTGCATATGTATAAGTAAGACTCCCACATTCCCTAGAGCACTGTAACATGCCAACTAGTTGGAAAGCTGAGAATATAGCAAGGGGAATCTGCAAACCTGAGAGAGAACGAGTTTGCCACATATCCCTAGGCTGACAAAAAAAAATCTGCCTGAAGGAATGGGGGTGTGGATCAGTGGTACAGCACCTGTCAAGTATTCACTAGCACCGCAAAACAAAAACAAAACACCGCCTACACGTACACATAGGTGGACATAACACAGACCCACAGAAAGGAAAAGAAGCAAACAGAAATATGCAGAACTCTGAATGTGATTCCCAAAACACATAAAATCCACAGGAGAAGGTACGAGCCTACTGACTCAAAGTGTTTGTATACAACCTATAAACAATCATTAACTAAGCATTAAATTCTCCAAGCGTAGGTACAAACACAAAAAGGCAAGGTAAAAATAATAATACAAATTTCTGAAAAGCTGAGGAATGCTGGGGTATGTATGACACATGACCATAACCCCAACACTGAGGAGAATGGCCGTCTAAGGCCAGCCGAGGCTATAAGCAAGACTTTGCAGGGAAGAGGTAAATAAATTCAGAATGCAGAGATACTGTGATATACAGTATACTATGGAAAATGTGTAGTTCAACAACAGCAACAAAAAATTATAACTCAAAAAAACCCAGCAAACTGAGGGGGAAAAGAAGTAGCTACCAGAAATTGTATCTGAATAAAACTTTATCTTGGATTTAGCAGACAAAAACTTTCAAATCATGAAATATACTCAAAGAACTGAAGGAAATTACACTTAAATAAGTAAATACATGATGACATATAACTATCACATATATGATATAACTAAACATGTAACAATAAAAAATGAAGACTTTAAGTGGAAATTTTAGAAGTGGAAAAATAAAAGTCTAACTATGAGATCAAAAGCAGAACTCACAAAAAATAACTGAATTCATACAAATTAAAAATTTTGCTCAATAGGTAAATAAAAAGATGCATACAAGGCTAAAATACTACACTACACAACTATGAGAATCAAAAACACTGACAGAAACAGCTATTAGGTGGAATGCAGACATAAAGAACCATCAGGCAGTGATCCTAGCATAGAAAAGTATGCAGTCATTTTTTCAAACTGTTACTTTCAGAAAATACTGTACAGTTTTATGTGATACTTTCTGAAAATGCAAGCAGATCAGACCTTAACCTGAAGCTCAGAGTAGGGAACAAGGATTAACATTAAATAGACACCCATTTTGTTTTTAGGACAATGAAAATGTTCTAAAACTAGACTACAGAAGAAAACAGCTGTCCAACTCTATAAATTTACTTTGTTGAAAATCACTGAGTTGAACACTTACTGTTACAGTTTTATCTGAATGCCCCCCCAAAATGCCTTACACACTCACAGGTAGTATGGATCCCAGGGACATGATCCCCTAGAGTATACAGATAGAAATGTGATACTAGGAGACGAAGCCTGGTTGGAGAAGGTGGCTCACTGGGGGTTATGGCCTGGAAGGATCCAGCTCCTTTTCTCTTCCCTTCATCTGTCTCCGCTTCCTGCTGCCACACCACAAGTTATTTTCTGTCACGCCCCTCTGCACTGGAGTCAACTAACTATGGACTTAAAAACTGTAAACCAAATTAAACCTGTGCTACTTTAATTTGTGGGTGCTGAGTATTATGTTTGAGTGGACGAGAAAGTAAAACACAATACTGAATTTTACAGTATCTAAATCATAATTCAGTAACACTATTAAGAAAGAAAAAGGAGAAGGAAAATCCATCTTTACTTACAAACTATGTCAACTGTATGGTTTACCACACTAAACCTCAATTTTGTCATATGTAAGTCAAATTAACATTTACCACATACAGCTCTTGTGAGCATTTTAGTAACAAAGAGGAACATTTTATCTCTTCTTTTTTTTTCCTATAGCTTAAATCGTGATACAGAAAACATGTACATCCAAGATATGTTATCAACTAGAGCTGAAATCCCAGAACCAATAATTGAGCATTCTTTTAAAAACAAAAATACTACATCACCAATGCTTTCATTAATACACAATATGAAAATATTCCACATAAAATTTCTAGTTATAGTGGAAAATGTGCTTATAATGTATTCCAACTGATAAGAAAACAATTTAATTTCTAGTTATTTTTAATTAGTTATAAAAAATAATTGAAACCTTAAAATTAATAGTATATTTTTAGTTTTAAATATAATCTTTACTTTTATAAAGTTAAAATGTGCATTACAGAAAACAAAAACACTAGCAGCATAGAACAAAGTCATCATTAGCAACTTAGTTGGATGTGTCCTTTGAACCCAATGTGCACATAAACATGCCATTTTGTGTGCCTGAATTTGTATAGTGTGTACCATGCTTTTCACACATCATGAATATTCACCAATTCAAACTTCCAAACCTACAACAGTATCACTGATATGCAAGAATACACTATACTAACTCAATCTGTTGGGAAAAAAAATTACAATCCTCCCTTGACAACAAAAATTTCCTTAATATAAAAATAGCAACGGGCCCTTAATAGAAGATAAAAGAACTGGCAAAATTATAATTACAATACTGTATTTCCTTAATCAATTTAAAATGAAAAAACACATGGTACTTTAGATTAGATGAAATACTGTCTGCTTAGTCTTCCTCTACCATTAATCTGAATATCTCTACACAACACAACATTGATGAATATGAGAATTTTCTTTCCTGTATGAATTCTGGTGGGGTTTTTGTTTTTGTTTTTGTTTTTGTTTTTTGAGACAGGGTCTCACATTGTAGTTCAGGCTAGCCCTGAGCTCACTATGGTGCCCAGGCAAGCCACCGCGAACTCAGTAATCCTCCTGTCTCTGCCTCCCAAGTGCTGGGATTACAGATGTGAACCACCACGTCCGGCATTGTTTTTTACATTTTTTGAGACAAAAAACTCACTTTATACTTCAGGCTGGCCTTGAACTCACTATGTAGCCCAGGCTGGCCTTGAACTTGAGGCAATCCTCCCGAGTGCTGGGATTACAGGTGTGTGCCACCATGCACATACCTCCTGTATGAATTCTTCCAACTTCCAAAAGAGTCTGAAAGTAGCCCTGAGCTTGTCCAGATTGAAATAATTAAATCATAACAAAGAAAGATACAGTTAGCCAGTCACGAGGGAAATTATTATCACCCCTAAGGTGCCAAGGTTGCTGCCAAATAATACTGCCAAGACTTATTTTCTTCTCCCCTTTTAATTAAAAACATTGGTAGAGAGATGAGACAAAACCTAGACACATAAATACACAATATTTGATAAAAATACACTCTAATCTTCTGAAATGTTTTTTGATACCTATTGTGCCTACCTCATTGCCATAAAAACTTAAACTGTTCCATTATCACCAAAAAAGAATTTTTACCTATTATTCCACAGTTCCTTCACATTGTAACTCTAAAAAATGCTCCTCCACTAATGAATAGGTAACACTCAAAAGAAAATACCATACAGAAAAAAGAGAAACATATAAATACATTTTCTCTAACTTCTCAATAAATGACAACAAACAAGATTTAACTCATCTGCTTGGTGGCACTTGCCTTTCTAGCTCTCAAGAGGCTAAAGCAGGAGCATCACTCTGAGTTGGAGGCCAGCCTAAGTGCCATAATGAATTCAAGGTCAACCTAGACTACAGAGTGAGACAGACACTATGTTTAAAAAAGGAAAAAATTAACAGCAAAACCTATGCGCAAACAAATATCCATGAATATAATAGTCATAGAACAAGAAAACATTTGAAAATGGCACATTCTTGTATCAATCTCAGGCTTGTTTTTACTACTCAAGTTAAGCTACACTCCATATTCTTAAAGATTATATAAGACCAGAACTTACTTTTCTCTCAACATAACAAATATTTAGTACCTTCAATGAGGTGATAATAGAGAGTGAAGTAAAATTTTAAGACCCAATACAAATCTAAGCTACAATAAGGATAAAGATGATACTGAAGAGAGTTGAAACTCTAGAGATTGCAGATGGTACCAGAGTACCCTGGGAAAGGAAAAGATGAATGGGAGTTTTACAAAAGAGTTAATATTGCAAGTCTGATAGCTGAACTCTTGAGAAGGAGCTGTCTAAAGCCTGGACCTTGGATAGTATCTAGGAACATGCTTTTAGAATAATTACTTGGTAAGGCTGTGTCACCCATGTGAGAAACATAATTCTGTTATGCCAACTTGCTGAAACTGTACATAAACCCTGCTTCCCTGGGCAGAACTCTGCATCTTTTCTATGCAGCTCACTTCAAACATTACAAAGCTGAAGCTCAATTTCTCCACAATCCATCAGATTTATTTTTTCCCTTATTGGTCCTACTGTGTGTGTATCAGGCTTCTCTAATAATCCATAGCCATGAGACCACATTTCAGTGACCTCTGAGTCCTTCTGGAGTTAACAGATGTGAAGATGACTGTGGAACCCGTTAAACAAGTGTTAAAAGCAAAGCGATATAAAGAATCACAGCTGCAGAGCTGTGTGGAGCTCCACGAATTTCTCTCACCTTTCCTTCTCTATCAAATTAACCTCTAACAAAAAGGACATGCAGTGAGAGTTTATCTGGTGGCACAACTTGAAGTCCAGCTGGATTACACATTCAAGGCCAGCCTGAAGTACAAAATAAGGCCCTGTCCTGGAGATTTAGTTCAGTGGTTCTAGCGCCTGCCTCGCAAATGCAAGGTCCTGAGTTCCATCCCCATAACCACATACAATGCTGGGCGTGGTGACTCAGGCCAACCAGCCATCAATACCACATACCACAGTGCCAGGCGTGGTGGCTCATGCCTGTAATCCCAGTACTTGGGGAGGCAGAGACAGGAGGATTGCTGAGTTCGAGGCTTGCCTGGGCTACACAGCAATCTCAGGGCCAGCCTGAACTACAAAGCGAGACCCTGTCTCAACAACAACAACAACAACAAAAACAGAATGCTCTGAATCACTGAGAGAAAAAACAAACTGCAAGTATGTAGAATACATCAGGTAGAGCAAAAGAAGTGTGAGGGCACACAGGGGAAGAATGTTAATTAAAGCTGTCAATGAATTAACTAAAATTAACATTTGAGTCAATATAAACTTTTACTGTTTTTGGTCAATAAATTAAGCTAGTAAGATTCTCAAAATTAATCTTAGATTAATATCTTTCTAAATTTTTATCCAAGAAAGAATATTGGCAGAAAAGGTTTTCTAAGAAAGGGCATATTTTAGGTACAAAAGAGCCACACACCGGGTGTAGTGGCTCATGCCTATAATTCCAGCATTCAGGAGGCAGAGGCAGGAGGACTGCGGATTTCAAGGCTTGCTTGGGTTACATGGTGAGTTCAGGACCAGCCTGAACTATAAAGTGAGACCCTGTCTCAAAAAAACTTAAAAAACACTGCACACTGTTTTAGAAAATCAACTATTAGAAGCTATCATAAAAGTGAAAAAATTTTATCAAGTTGGCCAAGTTTGTAGTCAGCATTATAAAGGAATTCTAGTTTGTGTTAAAACCACTCCATATTTCCAACTTCATATGCTTTCTTATAAGCTTACTCATTTCTGGCTTTGAACATCTCTGATGAGGCCTTAATCCTTGCATTCACTTCAAATGATCTTACTAACCAAGAAAGAAACATTTTTGTTTCTAATTTATCTTATTCTATGTAGAATCCTGCTGATTCTAAACTCCGTCTTTTAGGTGTACTCAGACTGCTATCCCTTCTGCCACTCCTATAGTTCAAAGCCCCCCGTCACTTTGTCACTGAATTATTACTGCCAATCTCTTCTAACTCTAATCCATTTCTCATACTGAGACCATGCCATCAAGGATTAACACCGATTCTAACTACCTCCCACTTTCACTGAAGAACTTCTATTAATTCTATACCAACCACAGAATAAATACAAGTACCTTAAAATGGCATTCGATACTTTTAATAACCTGGTTATAGTCTACTTTCCAACTTTTTTATTCTACTTCTTTTATTTTGTTACCTATTCAAATGCTTCCAGTCCCAAGTTGTTTCACAGATGTGACAAAGAGGTTAAGGTATAAAATAACAGGAAATGGCAAAAGCAAAATCCAACTATAAACATATATATGAAAAAACTTTTTAAATATGCAGACCAAACAAAATATTCAGACTTTGGATATTAACTAAGTTTTTACAATTCCCACAAGCTATACCAAACAGTTTTCTGCTCTTAAAATAAGCCCAGGTTTTCCTACTGCTATACCTTATATTTATGTCACTCTCTCCTTATGTCCCGTTCTGTGAAAATTGTACCATCTTCAAAAGCCAATCAAATACCACTTTCCTTTTGAAGACTTCTGCATGCTTCCTTACCTCAACTACATTCTTTCTTCTCATACTGCCTTGAATCCTTCAACTGCATTATCACATCCTGAATCAAATTATTGTTAAGTTCTAGCTTTCAATGAAAAGTTGAAAGTCATGCAAAGACAAAATACATGGCCTAAAAGACAAAGAAATCATCAGAACCGACTCACATACATGAAAGATTTTGTACTTTGCCTACCCAGTAAGCACAGGGTCCTGAGTTCGATCCCTAGTATGGGGCAGGGAATACTCTAAGGGAAAAAGTGGACAACATGCAAAAACAAACAATACAAGCTGAAAGATGAAAACTTTAAGGAAGAATCAAAAGAAAATAATATATATCAGGAACACTATAATATAAATAATGATTGGGCTGGAGATTTAGATTAGTTAACACCATGCTTGCCTCCCAAACACAAGGTCCTGAGTTCAATCCCCAGTACTGAAATAAATGAATGGATGAATTTGAATAAATGAATGAAGCAAGCCTTTGATGAGATCATCAGTTGAGTGCATACGGCCAAAGAATCAGTGAGATGAAAAACCACTAACAGAAATTTTTGAACTGGAAAAAAGAGGAAATATGAAAAAATACGTATCAAGGGCTGTAGATTTGGCTCACTGGTTCCAGTGCCTGCCTCGCAAGCACAATGGTCCTGAGTTCGATCCTGGTTATCACATACAATGCTGGGCATGGTGACTCACGCCCACCAGCCATCAATACCACATACCACAGTGCCGGGTGTGGTGGCTCACGCCTGTAATCCCAGCACTTGGGAGGCAGAAACAGGAGGATTGCTGAGTTCCAGGCTTGCCTGGGCTACATAGCGAGCTGAGGGCCAGCCTAAACTACAAAGCAAGACCCTGTCTCAAAAAAAAAAGTATCAAAATGTCCAAAAACTATGGTGCAATCATAAATGATATAACATAAGCATTCTGGTACTATCAAAAGGAGAGAAAAGAATTTGAACATTTCAAGTAGTAATTGTTGAGAAGTTCTCATTATGACAGACACCAAATTTCAAATCCAGGAAGCTCAAAGAACACCAAGAAAAACAAATACTAAGAAGTACACCTAAGCATATTATATGCAAACTGTAGAAAACCAAAAACAAAGAAGCCAAATGAGCTACCAGTGTGGTGGCACATGCCTGTAATCCCAGCTGTGGGGGTGGTAAGGGGCAAGGGCGTGAAACAAGGTGGAACACCAAGTCTGAGACAAGACTTGGCAATTCAGCAAGACCCTACCACAAAATAAGATAAAATCAAGGGCTGGAGATGTATGTCAGTATAAGAGCACTTACCCAGCATGTGCAAAGCCCTGAGGTGAATCCCTATTATGTAACAGAAGACAACAAACACACACAAAATTCAAAGGGAAAAATTTTTACCTTTACAGAATCATGGCTAAAAATTACAACAGACTTTTCTTCAGAAATCATGCAAGTAACAAGTGACCAAAAAAAAAAAAAAAATGTTCAAAGAAAAAAAATCCGGCAAGATGGAATTCTGTACCCAATAAAATTTTTCTCTGAAAGTGAAAGTAGTTGAACATGGTGGTACACACTCACATAACACCAGTTATTCAAGAGGCTAAGTAAGGTAGGAGAATTTCAAATCTGAGAACAGCCTGGGCAACATAGTAAGACCCTGTCTCAGAGTATAAAAAGGGTGGGGATATAACTCAGCACTAATGTTTTCAACGCAGTATGATGTAGGTAGCATCTAGAAAGCACTGGCCCAAGCTCCGTATTTACATGCACACACACAAAATAAAGGAGAAGGCGCACAGTGCTCGCCTGGAAAGTCCAAAGTCCTGATTTTGATCCCCAATACAAAAAAAAAAAAAAAGTGAAGGAGAAATAAAGCCTTTCTGAGTCTTAACAAAAACTGAGGGAATTTCCGTTCAGGTGTTAGATCTGCCTTGCAAGAAATGCTAGAACAAGTCTTTCATAGAGCATAAAGATCAGAAAACTGAACATACCAAAAGAAAGCAAGTATTTAGACAAGTAATAAATGAAGGTTAAAAAAAGGCCTGTTTCATCTAATTTGCCTTATTCTTTTTTTAGGTTTTGTCTTTTTAATCTGCTTTATTCTTAAATGATCTAATTGTGATTTGTTCAAAGTAATAGTAGTAACAATGTATTTAATGATTATAGCTTATAAATAAGTGAAATAAATGACAGTAAACTTAAAAGATACAGGTAAGATAAAAGCATTACAAAATCTCCGCAGTACTCCTGAACTAGCATAGTGTTATTTGAAAGTTGTAAATTAGCTGAAAACATATGTTTCAAACTCCAGGGCAATGACAGAAAAATAGTTTAAAATACAGAGGTAATTAATATGCTAAGAGAAAAAATTGTCAATGAAAACAATGCATAATCAAAACCAGAGAAGGAATAAAAAGTGAAAGATAAAGCTATAAAAAGCTATGAGGATATCTTAAAAGCACATTGTAAAGAGAAAGTAGCCAATCTAGAAATGGGCTGGTATGTCCTTTAGTGGTAACATACTTGCCTAGTAAGCAAGGTTGATCCCTGACACCTTTAAAAAAAAAAAAA
>PVIC010003189.1:0-70817 GCA_004025085.1 Thryonomys swinderianus
TGAGTGCATAGAGTCAAACATAGGGAAACAAACAATGAAAAATAATGTCTGTGTGATTTTAACCGAATTTTAGTCTTATTCACACAAAGTTACAATTTTCACAAACGTCTGTAGCAGGATTTCAGATATTAACTATTACAATGTATTTAGTGAACAATATTTTAGCCCAGTCCAGAAATGTATGTCTAGTTCTCTAAACGTTCATATCCAGTTAGGGTGAGTTGGCCTAAAATCAGTTTGAATCCCTTTATTGTTGGGCGTGGTGGCTCATGCCTGTCATCCCAGCACTCGGGAGGCAGAGACAGGCGGATTGCTGAGTTCAAGGCTTGCCTGGGCTACATAGTGAGCTCAGAGCCAGCCCGAACTACAAAGGGAGACCCTGTCTCAAAAAACAAAACAAAAAAAAAAATCTTAAATAAATCCCTTTATTTTTCTAGTTTACACTGGAAACAACTAATAACGAATACCTTGAGGCATCTGAACTATTTTTCTTTTCTATTCTTTTTTTCTTTCCTTTTCTCTTCCTTCCTTTTCTTTCTCTCCCCTCTCCTCCTCTCCCTTACCCTCCCCTCTCTGTTCTGCTAGTACAGTGTGTCAAAGAAGATGGAACCCAGACTCCTCCCGCAAGCTGCACTTCCAGCTCTCCTGACTTCTATTTGGAGGCAGGATTTGGTTATGTTGCCAAGGCTGACCTTGAGCCATGACGTTCCTGCCTCAGCGCTCAGACTAGCCAGGATGACACCTGTGTGCCACCACATTTGGCACCCGAACAAGGTTTTAAATCTTCCTAGGTGCTTTATTTAATAATAAGAAATTATATTTTTGCAAAAATTACTCTGGATTTAAGTAACAGTGTTACTCATTAGTGTGAACAGTGAAATAAGCAAATATTACTGAGAGCTGTGTGATATGCATTTGTTTCAAATCAAGCTACATATATATATATATATATATATACAGGAATTTATATGTATGTATATAGGAATTTATACACACACACACACACACACACATACACACACACACATATACTGCTATTTTAGAATTTTTCAAAAATATAACCTGATTGTCAGGCATGGTGGCTCACGCCTGTCATCCCAGCACTTGGAAGGCAGAGGCAGGAGGATTGCAGAGTTTGAGGCTTGCCTTGGCCAGCCTGAACTGCAAAGTGAGACCCTGTCTCAAAAAAAAAAAAAAAAAAAAAAAAAAAAAAAAAAAAAAACAAAAAAAAAAACCTGATTAAGAAATTTTTGTCATGTAAAAATTGTTCAAAAATTTACAATGTGGTAGTCCTATCTTCTAAAATTAAGACACCTCATTCCTACTTACTTTTTACTTTCTTTGCTACATATGTGATTTAATCTTATTTTCATATTCTCTTTTAAACCCTAAGAGAATCATTCTTCCTTTCTTTAGTCAATGAAAAAAATGACAGGAGAAAATTAAGACAAATAGCTCAATACATCAGAGACTCCAGAAATTACCTGAGGTGTCTCTGCACGATCATATGACAAATGCTACCACTCTCCTTCCTTCCTTTAAAATGTTTCTTTGTTTGATATAAATGATATGGCAGTAACTATCTAAGGACAGACTATGACCAGAGGTCAACTGTATTAATGTAGCAGACACTTTTTTCCTATTTGCTGCTTCTAAAAGAATCACCATACTTTTTGGTGTATTTTAATCTGTCACAGCTCGGGGTCAGCCAACTTTCTTGAAGTAGATGGGAACAATTCATTCAGAGTAAGGTGGCATAAAGCACATTAAAGCACAGTTATTCTTTTACATCTTACAAAGTTTTAAAATTATTTTCAAGTAGAAACTGAGGACCAGGGGAGATTACAGAAGACATTCCAGCTACCCAATATTCAGCAATTTTACTTGCAGAGTATATTTTACACTGTTTAAAAGAATGAGTATAGTATATAAATAGATAAACCAGCTTTGGTGAAACATTATGAAATCACTTTACTGTTCTTACCAAGGCCAAAGTTCTGGACAGTATATGGGACTCCAGGACCTTTCAGCATAAGTTACACCCCTCTGTGGCCAGTATAAAATGGAGAGATCAAAGGGGAGGAATTGGAAAAGCTAGATTATTTTAGTAGATTTGAACCTAAAATTCCCAGGCTTTATGGAAAGAATTAGAACCCTTTCTAAAGGACTGATATAGCTTGGGTTACTCCTTCAATGTAAGGAACTCACTGAGATGGTATGAAATCTATCCACACCATATAGAATTTGGAGACCCAGAGTTTTAGAACTGTGAGAAATAAATGCCTATCATTTTTAAGCTGTTCCCATGTTTGTGTTTTGTAGAATCAGCCTGAACAAACTAAACCAAAGGCTCATCACAGAAATCATTAAGTGTATCAAAGGTTTCAGAGTATCATTTCCAAAAAATGTGTTTGTTTCTTAATTACACATGATGTAATCCCAAACACTTTAAATAGAAAGTTACAAATTAAAACCCTTGAATTTGATTAAGATAATGCAAAATACCTTTAATCAAACACTGCAATTATAAATGAATGCTACCCATTGTCTACTGTTTTTCAAGTGGAAGAAAAATTATACCTGCTTTGGGCCACTATAGGCCAAACAAAAACTGCAATAAAAACAGCATTGAAATTTATGGCTCTCTGACAACATGCATTAGTCACTTCTCACACACTGACCTTTCCCATGCTGGATTCAGTCAGCTGCTACCCTGAGTTGGCATTTTCAGGAGTAATAAACTCTGTAACGCCAGTCATCTGCAAAGGAGCACTACCATCTCTACGCGGGTTTCCTGAGATGTAAAAATCAGCCCAGGTGATTTACTGATTTTGCTGCTACCTGTAAGACATAATGGCTTATTTTCAAGAGTTATTAAGATACCAGCAACAGCCCTTAGACATTTAATTGCCTATGAGAAGACAACGAGGCCAACTTCTCATTGATTTAGTTATATTTGTCTGAAAAATGTGGAGCAGGGTTCTCATCCAGAGCAGGTTTTTCTATATTACTAACACTCTATTCTTGGAGGGATCTTAGACTCAAGGGTTAGATCCAAATCCTATTATTAATTGAGAACTTTATGGCTTTTGCTTTTATCTTTATTCTGGTTTACCTGTACATAATCAAATTTTTAAATTTAACACCATAATGTATATAATGGGTAATAGGAGCTCCATTCTTTCTCTGGCTAGACTTAGAAACTATCCATGGGTTTCATTAAAACTGCTCTAACATGGGGATCAGTTTATTGTATCTCCACATTCTCTAGCAAACTTCAGAGCCACTTCCACATCAACGTAAAGCTGGCTATTTATTAGTTGTCCTCCTGCCTATGGATCAGTGTTCTTCCACAGTATGAAACTGATGAAATCACTGTGTGACATAACATTTCTCTCATCATAATAAGTTGCTGTAGCATGCATTCCCTGCATGAGACACACAAAGGGATGTCATTTTTTAAATTCTTTACAGTCCCTCCCAGAGACACCAGGATTAGGCATGCATGAACATGTATTTATAGCATTGTAGTTCAGAATAAAATTTAAAACAAAAATCTTAAAAATATATACAAAACAGTTGTTAATCAGACCATTGTTTCTCATGTACTATAAATTATCTTTCTGCATTGCATTTGAGTTTTATTAACTTCTGGCAGGGAAAAATATTTATCTTCCTAGGTTGGATGCCACTAATGATAACTAAATATAAAAGTGTACATTTTTCTTGTGAGAATTATCCAGACATCTTCATATACTTCACAATAACTATTTTTTTCTATTTCTTTCTTTTTTTTTTTTTTTTTGAGACAGGGTCTTGTTTTGTTACTTAGGCTGGCCCTGAGCTCACTATGTAGCTCAGGCAAGCCTCGAACTTAGCAATCCTCCTGTCTCCGCCTCCTGAGTGCTGGGATTACAGGCATGAGCCACCATGCAGGCACTGTGGTATGTGGTATTGATTGCTGGTGGGCGTGAGTCACCATGCCCAGCAAAAATACATGAGACTTTTTCTGACATTGAGATACTTTGAATTTAGCTCTGAAAATTTATATTATGTTGCAGAGATGATTTTCAGTGAGTCAACTTTATGAAATAAATCAAGATTGATTCATCTTGTAAGTAGGTGGAAGGAAAACTATTATTTTGCTTGCTACTCCTGAATTTGTTAGAAATAGTATCTCACTAAATTGAGTATTTGGATCCATTTCTACCCCGATGTGATTTATCTACTTTTAATATCACTTTGCAAACTATATATAACCTGATCATATAATGAAATAGAGGAAAAGATTTATGAGAGATTACAAGATATTCTCACAGGACATCAAACTCTAAGTAATGTACTAATTTTTAGTTTATTAAGTTTAATCTAAGTATGGATTTAATTAAATAAACTGCAATCAGAGCTACATTTTTATTTTTATTTTTTCTGAGACAGGGTTTTGCTTTGTAGTTCAGGCTGGCCCTGAGCTCACTATGTAGCCTAGGCAAGCCTCAAACTCAGCAGTCCTTCTTCCTCTGCTTCTCAAGTGCTGGAGTTATAGGCATGAGCCACCAAACCAGGCCTTTTTGGTATTTGGTATTGATTGCCAATGGTCATGGGCCACCAAACCCGGTATTGTTGTATGTGGTTACTGGGGATCAAATCAGGGAGCTTGCACTTGCTAGGCAGGTGCTTGAACCACTGAGCTAAATCTCTGGCCCTTCCAATGTATTTCTAATATTGATGAGAACTTTGTCTGAGTGCTAGGGAAGGCCCAGCCAGTAGTTTCCAGAGGCGCCTGGTGTCCGCTGGTATATGACTTGATTTTCCCTCTTTTCTTGTGGTTCAAGCTTTGGTTCTGCTGACACTGACCTCTGAGAATCGACTCATGTTCAAAAGTCTTGCCTCTCACAGGTGTGATCCTCAGTGGACTGTTGTTCAAGGTGAGACTGGTGCTGAAACAATTCACTTATAAATAAAAGAACGAGATACATTTCTAGAATGTTGCCTGTGCATAATCTCTGCCTTGGACGTATTACCCTTACTCCCAAATAACTTTGTTTCATTTTTTTAAATCTTGACATTAATTTTTTGCAACATTTAGTAAATCAATAATAAATATCCCTTTTTGGAGATAGGTAATGTTTAGTGTGATATATTAAATTTTAGCACAATCACTTTCAAATGTCTTGACACAGTAATAACTTATTTAATATATACCCTAACGTAACAACTTCCTAGCAAAAATAAATATAACTATTTTCAAAAAGCTGCTAAAACCAGTTCTCATAAACATGTTGTCCTTAGATTTGTTTTTCTTTTCCTTTTCAGAGAATAAAGAAAATTAATTTAATTTTTGAGGGCAGCACTTAGGATATTGTTTCTATTCCATCACTAAGCATACACTTAGTAATGCACTAATTAAATGTAGTTCCCTGGTGCTGTGTTTAAATAGGTTCTTCAAATGTTTTAGCTGTATTTCAGATTTTGATCACATGCTGAGTCAAAAGCTCCATCAGAGGCATCTGTACTTCTAGCTTTGACAGTTCTGTGAAATAATTTAGCTTTCTTGTCAATATGGTTATTAAATCACAGTCAGGTTGACCACGGATCTAACTCCAGGAAACACTCAGATGTTCTAAATTCAAAGCTGTTAATTTCCATTCCATTGAGGAAACATTAATTGATAAGAAACAAAATCTATGACAGATATTAGTTTCAGCGTATTTAAACATAAATTGTTTATGACATTGCCAATAACTTTTTAATTGTCAATTGGGAAAAGATATACATGGACATAAAATACTACAGTATTAGATACCAAACAATAAATGATGTGAGGTAGCTTTTCAATAGTTACTGCTTATAGTGTGCCTTTAAATAAAATATTTTACACTCACCGAAAAACCTTTGCAATAAAAAATACGTGCTAGCCATGATGCATCGCACATATTAGTTCTTTACATTTATCTATGTCAGAAACTTAATAAGGTAAAACTCTAGAGAATTAATAAGATTGCTTTCATTAAAAGAGAGACTTCTAGCCATTTCTACTGAAGCCGATAATTTGTCAAACTGCAAATAAGAGCACAATCAGGAACAAATGAATCCTACAGTCTTTATGTGTGAGAGTGTGGTCAATTCAATAGCAAAAAGGGAGAATGCAGATTCGCTCAGACAGACATACCCATCCATGCTTCTCTGCCAGTCATTTGAGAAAAACATTCCTGACCTCTCCCCTTTCAGTTCTGCTTTCTGTTTCTGGAACCTACTTTGCCCAAGGTATGTATCACGTATAAATTATAAATACTCTGAACCCACAGCCATTCTCCAGTGCTTTTTCTTTTTTTACCAAGTTTATCAGCAACTAGAGACTATGATAACTTACCTACTTAGGGACTAATGTTGAATTGCTTATGTGCCTTATATTTTAATTGTGAAGGAAATATTTAAAGGAAATGTTTAAAAGTATTACTTGTTACTGGATTCTTACATAAGTTTTATAAAATTTAATTTGGCTTTATTGATTATTTTACTTTTATAGTCAAAAATTGCAATAAATATAATTGGGGTCTTGTAAAATATCTTAGTAATGGGGATGCATTATCAATATTGAATTTTTAAAAATATACTGATGACAAATTTTTAAAATCTATCTTTCAATTCTCAAGGCTAGATATGAATTATTGGTCAATTGAAAAAATAAAACCCTCTATCATATTATTAAATAGCATATTGTATAAATTTCTTACCTTCTGTGAATTTATTTTTCCTACTTCTGTACTGTTTATAACTTGACAACAGCACTGAAAACATAATGGCTCTTTTGAGAATTTAATGAAGCATAAATACCACTTCTTCCTACTCTAACTAGAATTATTTCAAATTTATGAGAAAGTTTTTATTGTTTTTAGAAGAAAAAACATTTGAATCCAAATATAACTGAAAGAAAAACTCACTTTCAATGCTTTGAATTGATCTTCTTAAAGACCCAGTCTGTTACTTAGTGTCCAAATTCTATCCATTTCTTCTCCTTTTTAATTTCTATAGTCTTGACAGAAAGAAGTAAGGTTTGGTATAGTTACAACTCAGCACCCAACTGATTCCCTATGAAATGTAAGCTAAGGAAACCCCCAACATTTTTACCATATAAAAATTGAAAAAAATAATCATTGGTAGTCAACAATTAAAGAATGTGTTTTTCAAGCAAAACAAAACAGTAAGTAGACTGAAATCATAGTGTTTATAGTCAGATCAAGGACTTGCAACAATTTCAGAAATTTCTTTTCCATTATCCAACGTGCTGAGTGCCGCTTGGCAGCCTCATATAGTTTTACAAGATGGAGAGAAGATTATTCTGAATGGTGCTTGAAATGCGTGAGATCGGTTAGATAGCTGCTTTCCCATTGTTTTTGTGTACTTACATAAAGGAAATCATAATCTCCTTTGCTGTTTTCAAGAGGTCTTCTAATGTTTGAAAGACAAATCTCTATTTGCACAATGGTAACACTGAAGTTAAATTCATCCAAGACATTTAGAATGTGGACCAAAGAGTAATCATCTATTTGGCAAAAAAGAAACCAAAAAGGAAAAAATAACCCTTCCAAATCTTTCAAGGAAAGAAATGAAGTCATAATTGCTATGCAGATAGCTTTGTTGTATGCTATTAAAGTCTTAAAACTATTTTTTTTTCTGTTTCATAGCTGCTGTAAGATAAAAATCTCACACTGGCCTGAAAACTCATACTAGAGAGCATTACATATTAGACTTAGATGTCTCAACCCCCTTAGACATGATATGATCATAAAACACATAAAGACACAATTTTACAAATAAACTAAAGATTTTAGTAACAGCCAAATTTTATATTAAACAAAAATGTTGTTAGTATTCTATATTTAATCATATCATAAAGTTAAACAAACTCTCATACATAGCTGTGTATTTAAATGCGTACACCTGAAGGATTAGGATTTCTATATTTTTCTCCAAATACAGCATAAGGCATAACCTTAAGGTCTGTGGATATGAGTAGTTTTTGTTAACATGGAAATTTTAAAAAGTACACAGCAACTAGCTTCTCCTTTTCCACCACTATTTTCTTTCTTAGCAGTTTGTCTGCTGCTCCATTCCCTTGATCCACCCACTTGTACCCTACTCATAATTTTTTTTGTTTTTGTTTTTTTGTTTGTTTGTTTGTTTGCGATATAGGTCTCACTTTGTAGTTCAGGCTGGCCCTGAGCTCACTATGTAGCCCATGTAAGCCTTGAGCTCAGCAATCCTCCTGGCTCTGCCTCCTGAGTACTGGGATGACAGGTGTGAGCCACCACGCCAGGCCATAATTTCATATTCTAATCAGAACTCTGTGTGTTGTACAGCTGTCCCTAGGATTTGTAATATTACTTTTCTTTCTAACTTTTCTCCTCAATTTTTTCATTCCCATTGATCTTGTCTTAAGCTTTTTTCTTTCAACAAAGTAAGTTGGATTTTTATAGTAACCCTTAAAAATGAGAAACTGAAGATATAAATGAGCTCTAGAATACATGGTAGATATTGTGAAGTAGAAATTATTCAAAGGGAAGTGGGGCATAGAAGTAAGTAACAAGGGGAAGAAAAAATATAATGGTAATAAAAAAAATTTAAAAAGGAAAACAGGGCTGGGGATTTAGCTCAAGTGGTACTGTACCCACCTTGGAAGCACAAGGGCCAGTTAGATCCTCAGTACCAGCAAAAAAAAAAAAAAAAAAAGAACCCAGAAAACAAAGCTTATATATGTAGGGGACAGGCAGGCATTGTAGGGTAGGTAGGCAAATAGGAAAAATGAGAACTAAATTGTGTCATATACTGGTACAAATTCTCAATGTTGTGTGTGATCATGATATGTATCTATAATGTACCAATAAAGATTCAAATTAATTTTTAAAAATGTGTCATTTATTTTTGATAGTTATACTGGCCAATTAGTTTAAAAGTTATCTCAAGACAAAGACTGATTCCTCACAGTTGTTTATGCAGATGTTATATGTTAAACTCCAGAGATCCTTTGCAAATGCAGTTTCATAAATTTGTAGCAGATATCATACACATTGTATGGTGAAATAGGTATTAAATAATATATGTAGTATGTATTATATCATATAGGATGATTAATCAGGTTCCATTTGTTACACTAAACATAATCTTATAATTTAATGTCACTTAAGTTAAATGATATTATTACATAATATTACTTTCTCAATTAGTTGAGACACCATTTCAATAAGTGAGCAGTAGAAAATACAGCTTTATGGATTTTTATTCTCTGATTCACTACTGCACTTCATGAAAGAAATTTATAACTCACTAAAAGTAATAAAGAGAAAAGCAGAAGAAAGTATTTAACCAATTGAAAGGAAAGAAAAATTTGAGAATCAGGTGTGATCGATTTATCAGAAGCATTTTAAATAAATTTTCTTAGAGTGTTCTTGTAATCATTTTTTTCTAATTGGTGAGTACATTTTTTAATTTACTACATTTTCTCAGGCTCCTTGTTTATGTTTTCTCCTTCTGCAGTTGAAAAGACTTTGCTTCTCTTGTGCATTTTTCTGAAATCCCTTTGCATTAATCAATTATCCTGTTACTGAGACAACACTCCAATTCCACAATATAAAGGGGCAAAAGATTCCTTTGGCTCATGGTTTTAGATGGTTCAGTCCAGGGTTAATGGCTCCAAAGCAGAATCAGCAGAGTGGAGAAAAGTTGTTCCTCAAATGGCAGCAAGGAAGTAGAGATGAGGAACTTGGAAAAGAATGTATCTTTCAATGTCACACCTCCAATGTCTAAGGAGGCCTCACCTCCTAATAGCACATTTAGGTTCAGGCTCATCAATGAGGACTATTGCAATCCAAAACACTCAGCTCTACAAAGAACTTGGAGAGTGTTTGTAGATCAAAACCTTAGCACCCTTCTTATTTACTTGAGCCCATTTTGAAGTACTTCATGACTCATTTTTAGAGAATCTTAAATCTTTCCATTTTAACAAGAATCAAAGTATCCTATACTAAATATTTTCCTTTTTGGATCAAACTATTGCATCATAGCCAACCTAGTTACTAGAAGATATTAAGAACACTTACTTTTATGTTGTTCTGGACCTCAAATTTCATAACTGATTATTAGAGAGTATTGAATTATTTCAAGGATTGAATCACAGAACCCTTACAGATCAGTTACGTAATTTCTTGCCTTCATTCAATTTTCAAAAAAGTTTGAAGGACCAGAAAACCAAGATAGGTCAGAGAAGATATCAACTAGATGCTATAAACAAAACTGTGTATAGTTTGGGACATGGTAAGATGTAGTAATATAATGGTTTTTGCATGAAAGCATTATGAGTAAAATTTAATGAAATAAGTCAAATATAAAAATACAAGATATAAAACACTGAGAGCACCATAAAAAGTTGGAAGTAAGCCAAAGAAACATGAGTTTATCATACATAATTGTTTTCATATTTAATATAAACATACTTTAAGACTTCCATAAACATAATATAGTCATACATTATAGTCAACATTTATTTCCAATAGCATCCAATAATTCATAATTTTGTTGCTTTGTTGAAGATAGAAGCTAAAGCCCAGTTCATGCTAGGTAGGTAGACTACCATGAGCTACATCTCTGTTTTTATTTCTTTTTCAGACAAGGTCTCATTAAGTTGCTCAGGCTGACCTTGAACTTTTCATCCTCCTATCACAACCATCCAAATAGCTAATTACAGATGTATACCACCAGCATATCAGGAAATAATATTCTACAATTGGCACCATCACTGTATAAGTTTTTCTGCTTTTTTAAAAATAGTGCCTGAGGTACAAAAGATAGTTCATATGGTTTTTTTCTTGTTTCTTTTTTTTTTTTTTAAGACAGGTCCTCACTTTGTAGTGTAGTCTTCACCTGTGCTCACTATGTAACCCAGGCATACCTCAAACTCAGCAATTCTCCTGCCTCTGCCTCCATAGTGCTGGATTACAGGTGTGAGCCACCATGTCCAGCATTATGTATGTGGTACTGATTGTTGGTGGACATGAGTTACCATGATTCGTATTATTGTATGTGGTTACCAAGGATCGAACTCAGGGCCTTGGCTTGCTGGCTGGCGCCAGAACCACTGAGCTAAATCTCCAGCCCAGCTCATATATGTCTTTAAAATAAACTCATAGAAAAATATTTAGGCTACTTAACAACAAATGACCAAAATTTATTTGGAACCAGAAGAGACCTAGCATAGCAAAAGCATTCTAGGGTAGCAAAGATAAGGCAGAGAGTATCAAAATCTTCAATTTGAAACTATGCTACAAAGCCACTGGTGCTAAAAACAGCAATATTAGAAAAGAGACAGAGCCAAGGATCAGTGGAACAGACTAGAAGACACACTAAGAAGACACACAGTCCCAGACACATTAAGTCCTGGGTTGTATAGTGAGTTAAGGGCCAGCCTAACCTACAAAGCAAGACTCTATCTCAAACAAATAAATAAACACAAACCTTAAAAAATAGATAAAATGTATGAATAAATTCAATAAAATAAAAATAATTTTTAAAAATGGCTTAAAGTTAAAATATTTTCTTAAGAAAATTAAGACAATACAAGAGAAAGGAAGACACTTTTTCTATTTCTGTTCAAAAATATTTTGTAAAGCTCTGGGGATTTGGCTCAAGTGGTACCACAACAACCTTGCACAAGGGCCCAAGTTCGATCCCTGGTACTGCCAAAGAATGTGTACTGAAAAAGAGAAGAGATTAGAAAGAGACAGAGGAGAAGAAACCATGGACCAGACATGGTCCCCAAAATCAAATCTTGCTGACTCACTCCCTTAAACTTAGCCAGGATGATTTAAATTGGCCATTAGTTAAATTAAATCTTCTTCTTTGTATCCATTTTTACTAAATTTGGGGATGGTATTATTGAGTGATGCATTTCATGGAAAATAATAACTAAAAGCATAATACTGTATTGATGAAGTGTTAGGAAATCTATATGCTTTGTTAGGTAAGACAAATATATGCCACCTTTATTTTTATACTGACTCCTAGTAACAAAAAGAAAAGAATAAAAAAAGTAAAATATTTTCACATCAATATTTTGCTTACAATGACTTTTTCCCTTCCAAGAAATAAGTCGTACCACTTTCCAAGAATTCACATTGTTCCCGTTCACAGCAATTGCTAGGAAATGAAGTTTTGATTCTCAGACATTGAGAACTCAGGTTCCTACTATAAGCTATTATGTTCCAATTCTCTAAAAGGGGATTTTTTTGGTTTAAAAATTTACAGAAACAAAGAAGTTGCTTCATAGAATGTGCAATTGTACTTCACAGGAAATGTTCATGCAGAAGAAAAAGTTGTTCATTGAAATCTTTAAAACAATACATCTGTGTTACTTGGGAGATTATGAGAGAAAATGACCCCTAAAACTATATGTCTTTGTAAATTGATTTTTTTCAGTGATGAGTAGTTCTGGAGGATCTTTATCTATGTAATAGAAAAAAAAACTTCTAGGAAAAATACTCATAGCAAGAAAGCCAATGAAAATATTAATTATGAGTAAAGTTAATTTTTAAGTCATTAAAAACAATAATTCCCCCTGATTTTGAAATCCAAATTATGATCACAGTTTTGTGCAAATCAGTCACATTAACATATTATTGATGGTTTGAACTTCCAATTATAAGAGGCTCAGAAGATAGCTAATGGCTCACATCATCTGAATTTGTAGAGCAAATTAAATATAATACTTAATGAAGCATAGAGGCTATTAGTGATATTACCTATAAACACTTGCAGAAAATGAAAAGGAGGATTAGTATGTGTTGCTTCAAACCCTCAAATGACATATAGCAAGGTCAGCTGCAATGGATGAGGAAATATTAGGATGTTTGAACAGATGGCAAGAACACTGAACTTTAAACAGGAATGACCCTTACAGGGAGGAAAATGTGGTTCTGTGTTAAGTCAGGGCATGCATTTAAATGGAAGTATGTATAAAAATCTCACCACAAATACTTTCATTATTCAGCCCATACAAATTAGTGTAATGATTTTAATTTTTATCATGAGTATTTTAGGTTTTCTAATTATTAACAAGGTAATATAAATCAATGTGGGTTTTTACTTTGGATCAAACTCAACTGAATCATGTAATGATATTGGTGTCTTAGCAGACTACATTTATATAGTAATATTGATAATTTTATTAAATTAAGATAACTGTGCTGGAACTAGTGAAAACAAAGAAACTAAGATTCATTTTATCAATAAATGAATAAATATTCATGTGAACTGGAAACTCCAACGATGACATATCATAATAGGGAATGGAAATGTTGAGCCACAGTTATAATTTAGTAATGGAAAGAACTGTTATTTAATAACAGTATCAGTCGTGGACAAAAGAGGAGAAGATTTGCATGCCATGGTTTACCAATGCAAATCTCTTATAAACACATCTTGCTTAGAAGTTATCAGCTTCTCTGCTTGCAAAGAGAAAACTGAAACACACAGAGAAGAGAATGTTGGATAAGAAGACATAGGCTTGAAAGCTAGTTTTCCCCATTATAGTTTTTTATTCCGTATTCTATCAACTTGTGAAAAATAAATTTATTGTTGTATATATTCCTATTCATGTAAACATAGGTAGATGTTATAGTTTTAAATTGTAGGCAAATGTTTTATATTTTGTTACACTAAAGTACAAAAGAAAGGGATATAACCTTTTAAGCAAAAGCATAAATGTTTGAATTTACTACTCTTATTCAGTAGTAATGACAACAAAGTGCTTTCTTTCTTTATTTGATCACTGATGGACATTTAGATTGATTCCATATACCAACTGTTGTGAATAATACTTCAATAAACATTACAGCACTAATTTCTCTGTTATATCTGAATTTAATTGCCTCAGGCATATACTCTGAAGAAAGATTGCTGGATCATATGGTAGTCCATTTTTACTTATTTTTTAGAAGAGCTCCATACTATTTTCCACAATGGCTTTGCTGTTTTAATGGATTGGAAGAATTACTATTGTTAAAATATCCATACTATGAGATCTAAAGCAATATTCAATTGATTCCTATTAAAATGTCAATGGCATCTTTCATAAAAATGGAAAAAGTAATCCTAAGTTCACATTGAGCCATAAAAGATACTAATAGTCACAGAAACTTGTGCAGAAAAAAACAACAGTAGAAGTACTGCACAACCTGAATTCATAATACTCTGAAAAGCTGTAGTAGTTAAAATAACATGGAACTGGAATACAGACACACAGACAAATGGAACAGAATAGTAAGCCAAGAAAGAGATACATATACAGCTGATTCATTTTTGAAAAAGGAACAAAAACATGCAATCTGTAAGGACAGTCCCCCAATAAAGCAGGAGAAGCTATACAGCTACACACAGGATGATGAATTTAGTTCCCTAGATCTTATCAATTACAAATATTTGCTAAAAAGTATTTTTTTCCTCTGGTATGAGAATCTGAAGATGTTAATGAGTTCTGGAATGTATGATGGACATTGTGGAATAGAAAATATTTTAAGAGTTTTGGGGTGGAGGCTGAGTAATGAGTAAGAAAAAATTTTAGGTAATAAAAAAGAAGGAAAAAGCTTATGTATTTAGAGGATGGGAGATTGTTGGGTGAGTAGGGGAATGGGAAAAATTAAGAATTAAATTGTGTCATATACTGGTACAATTTCTTAATATTGACTGTGCTCATGATGTGTATATACATTGTACCAATAAAGATTTTAAAAAATAGGTTAAAAACTCAACATAAGACCCCAAACTATGAAACTACTTGAAAAAATACAGGAAATGATCCAAGATAGTAGACAAAAATGAGTTATTTGCATGGCGCATTTAAAGATGTCAAAATTTCATTTGGAAAGAAGGAATTTCTGGTTGTTTTATGAGTGAGAAGGAATTGGCTGCTGCAAAAGAAGTAGCAGGAAATATGTAGATAGGCTATATTGTGTGGCAAAGAACATGGATACAGGATTGCCTAGGAAAATGCAAGCATTTAATTAGTGAAAAAGTGATTAAATTGTACATATTCATGGCATACCATATCATGTTTACATAATTATATATTTAAGTCACTATACACTGTGAGTTAAATAGTAATTATGTAAGTTGTAATACAACTATCAATTACAAAAATCTATTAATATTTTCAAACAGATTTATACATTGCATTATTTTAAGATTTTCTATCAAAATATTCTTATTAAAACTTAAGTTAATCAAAAAGTTTACCATTTAATTTTACCTAACATTGCTCTCTAGGTTTTGAATTCCTTTTTCATTATAATTTTGAAGCAATTACTTCAGAAGGGGAAAAACGTAATTTACAGGTTTGCATAATTGCACAGATGTTAAACTGCTACATTAGAAAGTAAAAGAAGAGAAGAATTCTGACATTTCATTTCAAAGACAAAATACAGAGGCAAGAACCTCCACACATTAAAATCTTCTTTGCTTAATAATTCCTATAAATCTACTTCAAAAATGTTGTAGGATACATTGATCTTAATAAAGGTGTGGTGCATAAAATTATTTCTCAACTACTGAGATTTGCATAAATAAAGAGAAAACTAATTAATAGATGGGAAAATGGTAATTATAAAAGTTACAATAAACCATGATAGATAATTAATCTTTTTCCTTTCTTTTATATAAGCTTTTTGGCAGAAAAATCGATGATAAAGAAAATATTTTTCATTTAGCTGTCTAACATTCTGAGACCACAGATTTGAGACTTATTTATGCATAGACTTTACTTTGTTGAATTGCATTTAAATTAGTTCATCTTTGAAGACCATAACAGAGGTGACTATAAAATCTAGATCTTCCATCAGTACTAAACTATTAACTTCTGTGTTCACTTTGGCAGCACATATATTAGCTTAACTGTTTCTCAAATTTGTCCTAAAATAGGCTAATAAAGAACATAGTACATTATATACATATGTTTGTATTACAGAATGGCTCAAAGATTCACTGAAATTATTTTAATGGGTAAAATGAAACATGTTCTGTTATTTTATATATTTCACATAGAATATCTGTTCTTCCAGTTTATTTAGTTTATTTTCTGTGCACATAAAAATATCTATTTCTCTCACAGAAATATTTAATATGTTAATTTCCTTACTACTTTAAGGAATATTTTTAAAATTTAATTAATTTTATTGTCATATTTCATACATGCATTGTGATTACATTCAACATTGAGAATTTCTATCTATACCTGACACATCTTGATTATCTTTTTTTTTCCCCCATTCCTCTACCCTCCCTACAACCCCTAACCCCTATAGGCATAAGCTTTGTTTCCTTTTTTAACTATCAAATTTTTTTTATTTCTCTTCTTTACTTCCCCCTACCTGCTTTCTTTAGCTTTTCCTTTTGCCCATTTTCTTCCTATTACATAATACCTAGCATACATTTTGGCATTCATTTACACCTTCAGTTTTTACACTAGAGAAAAAATACAGTATTTATGCATTTGTGTTCTATTTATTTCACTTATGAGTATATCCTCAAGGGACATCCATTTGAATATAAATGACTCAAACTTATCATTCTTTAGGGCTGAGTAATACTCCATTCCATATTTTCAAAACAAAACAAAAACCTCTTCTTTATCCAGTCTCCCATTGATGGGCATTTGGGCTCTTTCCAAGATTTAGAAAATTGAGCTTCTTAAATACAGATGCACATATGTTAACTGTGGTCTGATTCTTTTGTCCTTCCATTATATACCTAGCCAAGAAATAGCAGGGTCAAATTGGAACTCTAATCCTAGTTTTGTTTTGTTTTTTTAAGGAATTTCCACACTGATTGCCAGAGTGGTTGCACAGTCTACATTCCCACTAACAGTGGAGAATTTTTCCTTTCTCTGCACAGCATTTGTTGTTGGTTAATTTTGTGATAGCAGCCATTCTTTCTGGAGTGAGATGGAATCAGTGTTTTAAATGTGGTGGGCAGGTGACTCATACAACTGTAAAATACTAGTTGCTACTAAGATTTATTTTCTTCCTTCCATCACTGAGTTCTCACAGAACATTCTTCTGTGATCCATTATCTCATATGTTTAATAATTTTGGATACTATTTGACCTTCTTTATCTTCGACAGTCAAGTACAACAGCCAAGTAAGAATTTCACTGGGATGCTGGGACTGGTAACTTCAAAAATAGTGCAGGGTTACAAGGGATTCAACATTAGAAGTCTTAGAAAGCAAGCTCACCTTGGAGAAGCTGAGTCTTATCAGAAGCTTATTCAGAGCTCTGAATAGGTGGGACTGAGTTGTAAATGTCAAATCCAGACTTTCTCCTGAGCTTTACACTATTCTAACCTCTGTTCCAAATCAGAACTATCAAAGGGACAATTTTTCCTGCAATGTCACTGTGACTTCTTTTGAAATCTTAAATGAAAAGGTGACAATGAAAAGCTAAAATTAAAAAAAAAGAAAAAGAAGAATCCAAATTAATTTAAACATTTGATTTAGAATGTAAAGATAGCAATTTTTAAGAAATCTATTTTGATTGCATTTTTCAAATCTTAAATATATCTGTGTCCAGATTTTGCATTTACTAAAAGAGAACAAAAGCAATCTGTATCATAAATATGGTGTGAAAATCAACAAAAGCTTCACTTTATAAAATTGCATTATCACTCCCCAAAAAGCCATTCTACCTAAGTGGACATCGGCCAAGCTTCAAGGAAATAATAATTAAGTTTCTTGGAACTTCAGGATGAGTAGCAGTGATATAAATTCAAAACCAACATCGCATCCCTGTGATTTTAGAAATCAATTTGCATAAACTAAGCTTATATCATTGTATTTTTCATTTCAAACACTATTAATTAAACTGAATGAGGTTGAAAATATAGCATAAGGTTTAAACACATTTTCTGCTCTTGACTCTCAAGAACACTACTTATGTGGTGCTTGATCTTGACATATGTCATAATTTGAAGGCTCTGATTTCTATTATGTGAATCCCAATAAAAATAATTCACTGTTGTTGATATGTGCTCAGCTATAGATTTACTGCTTTCTATTTCCACTTTTTAATCATTATTTTATATTTCAATTATTCCCTTCTTATCAAGAGCAGTCATTTGCTTTTAATGATAAATAACTCTGGAAAGTCAACTGGAGGCAGTGCATATAGTACTAGAACATTATGCTGGTATCCTGAGACTTTGCAGGAGGCTGATACAATGTTGGTGAAACAATTGATCTGATCAGGTTCAAGGCAGCCAAATATTCAGGCTGTTGTATGGGAGTCACTAGCTTCCTTTAGCCTGATTTATGAGGAGAGTCAGAAGCAAAGTATAAAAATTTGAAACTTTTAAATTTTTGTCTAAAAAACATGTAAAGTTGAAGCCAAAGAAAATATGATTGCTGAAGACATTAGCACCATTGAAAATAATTCCAGTTCTTGCTAGAGAAACAAGAAGTCATTTGTCTATATTCCTTGGAAACAACTTAGAAACTAGCAAGATTTCATCCGTTACAAGTTCAATGATACAAAAGTGTCAACCTTTCTCTTAGAAGAGAGTTTCTTAAGTTGAATTCTTTATTGTTATTTTATATACAGTTCACAGTCACACTCAACATCGGGGAATTTGTAACAGTATATGACACAAGTTAATTCTCAATTTTTACCTATATCCTTACCCACCCACAACCCCACACCCCTTATATACATGCTATTTCTTTTTCTTTCTGAATCATATTTATTCTTTTCCCTCATTATGTTCCCCCACCACATTCCCTTTGAATATTTCCTATTTTACAAAATCTATCATATATTCTAGAACTCTTTTACATCTTCTCCACTGCTGGTGAGATTGTAGACTTGTACAACCATTGTGGAGATCAGTGTGGAGATTCCTCAGAAAACTACGATCATAGGTCCCATTTGACCCTGCTATTCCCCTGCTAGGAATATACCCAAAGGAATTCGAAGAATCATATTGTAAAGTCATATGTACACCCATCTTCATAGAAGAGAGTTTTTTTTTTTTTTTCTGAGACAGGGTCTCGCTTTGTAGTTCAGGCTGGCCCTGAGCTCACTATGTAGCCCAGGCAAGCTTCGAACTCAGCAATCCTCCTGCCTCTGCCTCCCGAGTGCTGGGATGACAGGCGTGAGCCACCACGCCCAGCTAGAAGAGAGTTTTTGATACTCCTGCTTAAAAAGAACCAGGATTCATTTCCCTGCTTAGCCATGTAGACACTCAGAGTCCACTGCACCCATTTTCCAGTTATCCTTTCTACTGTTTCTGCTGACAATAGACGTCTTGGCACTGCCCAAGTCATACTGGCTTTATCAGCCTACAGAGTGAGAAAAGTATGGGGTCAGTATGGCTTCCCCAGATTTGAAAAGTATAGTTATTTTTCTTATGGAAAAATAGGAGCCAGAGAATATGGCACAGTGGTGTTGCACCTGCCTAGGAAGTGCAAGACTTTGCATTTGATCCACAGTACAAAAAAAAAAAAAAAAAAAGGATATTTTAGAGCCAGTGATTCAGCTCAGTGGTTCCTGTGCCTGCCTAGCAAGAGCAAGGTCCCTGGCTTGATCCCGGTAACCATATACAACAATAGTAAGCATAGTGATTCAAGCCCATTAGCAATCAGTACCACACCCCACAGTGCCAAGCATCGTGGCCCACAACTGTAATCCCAGGACTCAGGAGGCAAAAGCAGGAGGATTGCTGAGTTCGAGTCTTGTCTGGGATACATAGTGAGTTCAGGGCCAGCCTGAACTACAAAGTGAGACCTTCTCTCAGGAAATACAAAAGGTTATTTTGCATTAAATAAAATATTTTCATTCCAGGTTTTCTATTTTTCACTTTCTTACCTATTGATATGCGTGATTCAATAAATAATTTTTACAAAAGTACGTTTCAAAAGCAGTTTTAGTGAATTAAAAATACTTCCTCTGAATCCATTTATAAATGTTAAAATTGATATATTTGTTTTATATTTTAATATGCATATAAATGCACTTATGATAGAGATATAAAATATGTACAGAGATCCTTATAAAATAGGGAATAAGGTTCTATCAAAAAATTAGATTCCAAAATTTATGTTTATATGCACCTTCACGTTTTAAAAATAGAAGTAAGGAAAAAGTGAGAATTTACAGCTTTGTGTGACTTCAGTTTGACTAACCCAGTGGATATGCTTCCAGAATGATACATATAAATATATATCAACATTTAAATGTATCCTGAAAAAGAAAGATTTGAAATCATACCATAGATATTTCCTTTAACAGGTTATAAAGATTTTATATAGCTGGTGCTTCGACGTACCATAAAGCCTGACACAGTCATAGATGGTAGTTTTCAGAGGTATCTGGCCCTACAGTGTGTGACTCTAAGATCGATTCATGGTGCAATGCCAGGATGAAGGGCACTAGGATGAAAAGTGTGAATGCTACCTGACCTCGGGAGCCTGGATAAGATATAAGGGACAGAAACAGCTGCAATTACCCTTGCTTGCTCTCTTCAGCCCATCATGAACTATTTCTCTACTGTGATATTCCTCTGCCCTGCTCTTCTCCCTTAGTATCAGTCGATTATCAACTGAAACCTCTAAAACCTGGAGCTAAATATACATGTCCTCATTTGACTTTGGATGTCAGATATTTTGTCTCAGAAATGAGAAATGTAACTAAGAGAGTTTTTTAATTCAATTTATCTACAAAAGTAATTGGATTTTGAAATACTAGACATTATTTACTATTAAGATCAAATGTTCTAAGAACTCCATTTTAAGTGTAGTAAAATAGATGCCCCCAAATTTAAAGACCCAATTCAAAAATGAGCATTTGAAATGAACAGACAGTTCTTAGAGGAAGAAGTAAAAGCAGCTATGAAGCATATGAAGAATGTTCAACATTACTACTCCCTCGAGAGATGCAGATGGAAGCAACACTGAGATTCCATCTCACTCCACAACCAGTGGCTGCTCTCCTGAAATTTACCACCAACAAATGCTGGTGAGGCTGTGGGGAGAAAGAAATCCTTCTTCATTGTTGGTGGAATGTAGATTGGTACAACCACTGTGGAGACATGTTGAGATTTCTCAAAAAACATGGATTAGAGATTGCATTTGACCCTGCTATTCCCCTGCTAGGCATGTGGAAAGAATTAAAAGATTCATATCACAGAGATATATGTGCATAGCAGTTCAGTTTATGATAGCTAAATCTTGGATACAACCCAAAACTCCATCAAATGGAGACTGCATCAAGAAGATGTGGTTTTTCTCTGTAATAAAGAATTGTAAGTTTGAGTCATTTGTATTCCAATGGATGTATCTTCAGAACATACTCATAACTGAAATAAATAGGTCACAGATCTGTAAATATTGCATCTTTTTTCTGGTATGAGAAACTGAAGAAGTAAATGAGCTCTGGAATATATGGTAGATATTGTGAAATAGAAAATATTCAAAGGGAAATCGGGTATGAAATAAGGGTAAAAGAGGAAGAAAAAATATGATGGTAATTAAAAAAGGGAAAAAGGTTTATGTATATAGGGGCAGGGTATTGTAAAGTGGGTGGGGGAATGGGAAAAATGAGAGTTAAATTGTGTCATATACTGGTACAAATTCTCAATATAGTGTGTGATCATGATGTGTGTATATAATGTACTGATAAAGATTTAAATTTTTAAAAAAAGAGTAGCAAAAGAATTTCTGGGGGGGGGGGCTGGAGATTTAGCTCAGTGCTTCCAGCACCTGCCTGGCAAGCACAAGGTCCTGAGTTCAATCCCCATAACTACATACAGTGCTGGGCGTGGTCACCCACACCGACCAGCAATCAATACCACATACCACAGTGCCAGGCGTGGTGGCTCACGCCTTTAATCCCAGTACTCGGGAGGCAGAGGCAGTAGGATTGCTGCATTTGAGACTCGCCTGGGCTACATAGTGAGCTCAGGGCCAGCCTGAACTACAAAATGAGACCCTGTCTCAAAAAAAAAAAAGAGAGAGAGAGAGAGAGAGAGACAGAATTTGTGGGAAATATCAAGTTCTGCATAAAAGCACAAAAAAGTACAATGAAGCAAAAGCACTGTGAGATCTGTATTCATTCTTCTAAGGAAACTTCAATCTTAGGAACTTAACATAAGTAGGAGAGAAGCAAAAAGTAGACTTCGTATCAAAACACAAAAATGAGCTTTAATATCTATCTCTATAAACTTAAAAATTAAGGTAATGCACATGAATGTGTCCAATGTGTACTAGCTGTATTTTTTAAATATTTATGTTATTCAGTGAAAGAATCTAATTGTAAGAGTGAATGTAGAGTAAGACCAATTGAGTTTAGAGAAAAATTACAGATGATGGATAAATGGATAGGTAGATAGAACAATAAGTAGAATGTAAGGTATAAAATAAGTTTTACAGTTTAGTGAACTATTAGCCACTACAAGCAATATTTTACATTTCCATAGTTCAAGATGATTACAATAGGATATATTACTTTTGTGGGGAAAGTAAAGGTATTTCATTGAGTGGGTAGATCTTCCTTGGTACATTAATTTCTTTAAGCAACCACCAACCTAATTATTACTTCTTACAAAAGTATGAGTTCTTAACTTTTATGAGTTTTTTATTCAAGTAGAAATGAAAAATCATCAAAGAGTTGTTATATTAGTAGTTTACCTCTCTACTATTAAAAATAAAATATATTTTAAAAAAAACAAATAAATTTTCTATTATTTTGAGAGTAATATTGCTGTTTTATAGAAAGTTTTATAAAAAATTCAGAAATACCTATTGGCAAAACTCCATATGCTCTGATGAATTTAAATACCATATATACATGGATAAATGGAAACATCCTACCTAGAAATGCTAGATATGTATAACCTGTGTAATCATCTTTTCATTATAGAGAGAGCTTTTATCTCTATGAGACAAGGGCATGGGACTTTCTATATTATGTTTGAGTACTCTTGACCCAGAGCAATCCAATTCTGTGTACTAGGGGACCATAATTTAGTCTTGCAGTAATCACTAGGATGAGTCACAAAGAATTGGATTCAAAAGGCCAAGAAACGTAAGAAGACTTTTATTAAAGGGCTTATTTCAGGACTGTTTACTTCTTCCTGATCTCATGAATCTTGCTAGTCTTATAAATCTTCTTAGTGTCCTCTCAATCCTTTCTTATGTTAGCACATTTGAAAAAGAAACCAGTGCCAGTTTTCCTCTTGATTTATTGCCTTAGAGAAAAAAAGCATAAAAGGCTGAGGAAAAGGAAAAATTCACACAATGCATTTATTTAGTAAATTAACCTCAAACTAAGTACACAAATACATAGCAGAAGTTATTTCAATGTTGCTATAAACACATACAATTTATAAATTTACAATCTTAAATAATTTCTTGTGGGATTATTTTGTGACAAAATATTCAAAATATCTAAACATTTTAGCAATATTTAATCATTTGAATAAATAGACCCAAATCCACAACTTTCTCATTATTGACAGATGTTTCCTAGTTTGAGATGATCTAAGAGAGAAGAAAAGAGATAAAAAAAAATAATCACAAATAGCGCTGTCAATCCTCAGTGCTTTGACCACACCCACTTCTCAGTCTGGTGACCTTCATTTGTCTGAGGCCTTCATTGCCTGTGAGTTTCCAAATAAAATAACTACTGATTATAATAATTTTTTCAAACCTCTCTTTCCTTACTTTGAATATATGTCCTTTTTTAACAACCAAATCTTCCAGTGTTTTAGACTCTGACTTGTCTCTGGATCTTACTTTCATAGCCCAAGAAACTAATCACAAGTTATTCTGAACAAACTAGCATATTTCCTTATCAATTCAATATCGATATCTCTCTATCTATCTATCATCTATTTTGAGACAGTCTTGCTTTGTAGTTCAGGCTTGCCCTGAGTTCACTGTGTAACTCAGGGAAACTTCAAACTTACAGCAATCCTCCTGGCTCTGCCTCCCAAGTGCTGGGATTACAGCCACGAGCCATCTCACATGGCACTGTGGTATGTGGTTTCCAGGAATCCAACTTGGAATCTTATACTTTCAATGCAGAGGCCAGAACCACTGAGCAAACTCCCATCCTAATACTCTTTTGCTAATTAGATTACCTAAACTTTTTCATCTATGCTATTGGTACATTTTGTCAGAATCCAGTACATTTCTATTCTCTATATTTTTGTCTTTAAAATCCAGTGCTTTATTTCACATATCTCCTCTTCCAGTAGCAAAATAACAAAGTCTGATGTCTTGAAACAATATACACCTCTTAAAATAGCCATACCTTTCTTAGGCTCATCTGACATCATTTTCCATTTTAAAGACTTATGAAGGGCTGCTTTCTGCTTCCCCTTTGGTAATATAGAATGTTTTGGGAATTTGCCTGCTACTGTTGCAAGGAGTCATGGTAACCTCTGTATCATTCCAATTTTAGTACATGTGCACCCAATAGACCAAACCTTCCGGTGCCTGGATCGTGCACTTCCCAACCACCATAAGGATAAGAAAAAGATTTTCATGATTTATACATTTTTAAACCTAAGAAGGAAATATTGACATAAAATGATATCCAGTAGTAGCATGTGATGCTTTAATTTTTATTTTGAGAGTGACATGACCAGCGATATTAAATAACTTAGGTGTCTGTCACACTCCAGTAGAATATAGTAAATCATTTCCTTATTCGTTAAACTTCTGCACTGCAGGCCATATACATGAGAGAAATACTCTCCATCCTTATTTTTAAAGATAAAATGTGAAAACATTCAAAAAAGGAAGAATGAATCTGTAATTTGGAAGAACAGCTAATATAGTCAATACTGCAGTGCAGAAGAGTTGAACCTATGGTGCATGTGTTATTGCGTTTCTTACTTAATGATGAGAGATGCTAATATATTGTGTTTTCTAAACAGAAAACCTCAGGACTCAGGTTCGAGTGCAGTTAGCACTTTGAGATAAATAAGTGGCTTTGGAGCTGCAGTTTGGCACTTTGTCTTTGAAACGTTTAGCATAACTCCTTTGGAAAAAGCAAATATTTACTTTGCTGGGGCCGAGATTTAGTTCAGTGGTTCCGACACCTACCTAGCAAGCACAAGGTCCCTGTAACCACACACGACAATACCAGGCATGGTGACTCACGCCCACCAGCAATCAGTACCACATGCCACAGTGCCGGGGGTGGTGGCTCATGTCTGTAATCCCAGAACTCAGAAGGCAGAGGCAGGTGGAGTGCTAAGTTCGAGGCTTGCTTGAGCTGCATAGTGAGTTGAGTGTCAGCCTGAACTATAAATTGAGACCCTGCCTTAAAAAAAAAAATTACTTTGCTGATTTTTTTTAATACAGAAAATTTAGATTTCTCAGTAGAGACTTCACAGTAAGGGATAAGACACCGAAGCCAAAAACAGCAAGAGTTAAAGCAAAAAAAAAAAAAAAATGCATATTCATATCTATTATAAGAAAATTCGAGTCAATGACTCCAGGAGTCTATAAAAGAAAATCCCCTGGCTGGGAATAGAACAACTAGTATATTATGCATATTTGTCTGGAAGTAGAAATAAGAAAATAACTTGGCAATGAACCATATATAAAATTCAAACCTGACTTCAAATCCTGGCATAAATTCTTTGAGAAAGCTTGATAAAGACCCAGATGGCTTCATTTCACTTCAGTGTTTGGCTACAGTAGTAATATAGGTAGATTTAAGGGGCTACTTTTGTGCTGTTTTCATTTCAAAGGTTTTGTTTGTTGTTTGTTTTAGCAAAAGAGTCTTTAAAATGATTCTATTTCACAGCCAAGTTTGGAAGATTCACTTTAAAGATAAAATTAAACTATATATATATATATATATATATACATATATATATATATGTATATATATATATATTGTAAACCAAATCCCAAACCAAAAAAACAGAAGACCAAGATTGTTAAATAAATACTTAAAAGTGCTTAAAGAAAAAAATATATAAGGAAAAGAAAGATCTAGAGGAAAAATAATTTCTAATACTGGTTTAAAAAATAGCAATTTGTTCATTAGTTCTTTTTTTTTTAATGGACTGCATTAAATTGTCTGCGTGTACTCCCCCATTTACTGGATTAATACAAATGAAACAGGCTCTGTTATTATGTCCATTTACTGACAGAGAGGCTCAAAGGGAAGAAGAAAATGACCCTGAATGACAGTGCTGGTAACCTCCATTAACCAATCCAGAGGACGCTGCAGAGAGAGGGAATGCAGGAGAGACATGAGAAACTTTACCTGTGCATTATTGGAAAGGATGCGTATGTTCAATGTGATTATCACTCACATGCTGTGTACCGTGCCAGGTAATGATGCAATGACCCAGACATCTTTAGTTTCTTCATTATTTGATTAGTTTTCATCAAATTCGTACTGATTCAAAGTTCAAGTTTGCTCAAAATACTCAAAGAAATACCTGTAAAGGCATCTCCAGGACTTTCTCCCGTCCCCACTCTCATGCTGCCCCCATCCTGGCCTGTCCCTCGGCGCATATTTACGGCCTGTGGCTCAGACAGAGTTTAAGAGCCTGGAGCAAAGACACAGACACAAATGACCCAGCAGAGCTTCACACTGTTTCCAACTTGGACTCCGAGTCAGTAATGTCAGGGCAAATGCCGTCTGGAAATCATGTGGATGAGGTATTAACGCAGATTTAGCGATTGGCAGGACGGATAGACTGGGGTGAGGGTAGCTCACCGGACAGTGTGTAAGTTTTGAAGACCATGGGCGTCTAGCTGCCCAGTATGCGGGAATTTGCAGAAGCTAACCGGGTGCCACACCTACAAGCTGTCATTTTTTGAAACCCTGTGGCTATTTGTTGGGCTCTTTAGACTGCTTTGCAGTTTTAAGAGACTACGTAGATTTTATCAAGAGAAATCTTCACTCACAACCTTCAAAAGTCACAATGAAAATAACTTCGTCGATGACAAACACCGGACATTGCTGGACAGCACTTTTACTTTCAAAATTCCAATTTCACTATTAAGAAAAACCAATGATACTACCCCGGGGGGGGGGGGGGAACAGTGCATGAAGCGGTACCTACCAAACTCCAGGTCAGGAAACATTTCTGTACAGGATTCACCTCCACGAAATTGATTCTTTGGTCAAATGCATGTAGTATATTCTGGGAAAACAAATTAAATGAATTATTTTTAATATTACATAGCAGACCCTTATAACAGCTTTGCCAATCTCTAAAGGAGAAGAGAATAAAATAGGAAAATAGGAAATATTTTCTTTCATCTTTTGTTTCTTCTTTTTTTTTATTGGTAGTACTAGAAATTGAAGCCTGGATCTTCACACTAAGCTATCCTTTTTAAATTTAGTGCTTTACTTTTTGAGAAAAGATTTTCCTAAATCTCTAATTTGCCTAGGGTTAGTTTAAACTTAGAATTTTCTTGCTTCAGTCTTCCAGAGTTCTGTGACCACATGTGCACACACAACACTCAGCTGCTAAATATATTAGTACACAATTCTTAGTATTCTACAGTAATTAACAAAACCACTTTCTCATAAGGCACACCTAAAATGTTGACCTTTTTTATAGGAATCTATAGGAGACATTTTTCTAAAATTTCATTTGATGTACACTATACTGCTTCAAATTTCAAGATCTGTAAAACTATCGGAAGTGTAGTTTTCATTTATCTTTAATGTGTGGGTAGGACATAGTAACTACTTTCCATATATGTTTCAATAGTAATTATTCCCTCTTTCTATACGCTTTAATTATTCCTCTTTGTACCTTATCCTCACACCTCTTTGCTGGATTTTTTTCTCTCCTAAAATTCTATGCAATTTTGGAGACAAGTAGAATTCCTACCTAAGTATCAGTGATTGGCATGCAGTCTAGGAATTACCAATCAGAGTACCACATTACTTATTTTTTTTTTTTTGAAACAGGGTCTCACTTTGTAGTTCAGGCTGGCCCTGAGCTCACTATGTAGCCCAGGCAAGCCTTGAACTCAGCAATCCTCCTGCCTCTGCCTCCCAAGTGCTGGGATGACAGGAGTGAGCCACCACACCCGGCACCACATTACTTATTAATGATGATAGCTATAGTTTCTTGCCAGTACCTAGATCTGGTTATTAACTGGTTCTGAGTAATTTCTTCCAACTCTATAGGGAAGAATCCCATGGAATATTTACATGATATTTTATTGCACTTTTGCAGACAATAAGAAGATGTACATTTCAACTGTTTATGAAACTATGGAAGAAAATTGTTTTTCCAATAAATCTTTGTATATTTCACTCTAAAACATATTTATTATGAATGGCTTCATAAACTTTTCAGGAAATATACAAACTATACACCTTCTCCACATCAACCTCAGGTGGTGATTTTACAGTCTGATACCTTATCAAAATTTAGAAAAAGCCAATCAGTTTCACATTAAACACTATTTTTCCTTGTATATTTGGGAAAGCCACATTTTACTTCTTAGAGCATGCATATTACATATGAAAAACATCTCAAGATTATGACATATCATATTTCCTCTAGTAATTACTGTTTCTAAAATATCATTTATTCACTTAATATATTTTGTTTCTTCTCATAAGGATATAAGTTCATGAAGTCAGAAAATTGTCATATTGCCTATTCATGCCTGAGTTCACAGGAAATTCTCCATTAATTTTAGTTTCCTTTGATTTGCTATGATGTAGCATTTATAATTCACAAGAGCAGAAAAATACTATATTTATTTGAACAATGTTCAAGTAATTTAAATATCCTGTGAATTCAGCATGCAGAGTAACACAACTGCATGAGTTAAAATGGTAATTTAAAAATGTAAAGTAGAATATGCAAACGTAAAAATACATTAGTGGAGACAAATTGTTCTTTGTTGAAGTACCAATTGGTATATTCAATTTTTGTAACATATCCCTACCTTGACAATCATAAATATCCTTATGATAAAACAATCCGCATCACTTACTCTTTCCCTTAGACTAAGATACGCTAAAGATCAGCTGCTTTTCATAGCCCATGCTTTGGAAAATACTTACGAGCAGCAAAAAAGTACTTCTTATCATTAGTGTCTCAGTGTTTCTAACACTTCTCAGCAGGTATCAAGGGTTTTTTTTTTTTTAAGTCTTTTGAGTGCATTAATAAAAGAGTGAATTGAACATTGTATTAAAGGAATAGAGTCATAGGAATATACTGATTTTAGAACAATTACAACACTAATAATAGAGCCACCATACTTATATTTGCTTCACTTAATATCAGAAATTAACAATATCTTATTTTTCTTAGCCCTTTAAAAATTCTATGATCCTCCCAAATCTTTACTTAACCACATACCAAGAAAAATTATCACAGAAGTTATCTATTACCCAAAGGAAAGAGTTTATATAAATTTGATATTTTTCTAATGGGGAGTAAACAATGAATACATTTAGAATATTCAGGGAAAATAAATTAAATGGATTATGTTTAATATTAAGTAGCATAGCTATATATCCCATCACTTACATTAATCTTTAAGAGGGAGAGATGACAGTAAATTCTAACTACATGAGCACATTTTTTAATTTGAATTCTTTATTAGTACACTTTATAGACAGCTCAAAATCACTCAACACTGGGGAATTTGTACCAGTATATGATATGAGTTAATTCTCATTTTTACCCATATCCCTACCCACATTTTTTTTTGACAGGGTCTCATTTTGTAGTTCAGGCTGGCCCCCAGATCACTATGTAGCCCAGGCAAGCTTCCAACTCAGCAATCCTCCTGCCTCTGCCTCCTGAGTGCTGGGATGACAGATGCGAACCACCATGCCTGGTGTACATGAACACATTTTTAAATGTTTATCTTTGCAGGGCCATTTCTCCTGCTATCCATACCCTAACAAAAGAAGGCACAATGTCTCTTTCATGTCAATCAAGAAAAATAGAAAATAGAAATAAATAATTGAAATATATTACTATCAAATTGTTTGAGAAAGATATTAGTTACACATGCATTGTATTATGACACTCATTCAGTTTTATTAAACTGAGGGTGTAGGCAAATCACTGATGAAAATCTTGCTTTTCAATATTTTTCTCTGTCAGTTGAAAGTATACTCAGTTTCAACGTGAAAGCTTAATGCTTTATTCAGTCTTTCATTTCTTAATCAGCTATATATTTATGCACTCATCCATCTCATTCATTTATTTACATTTGAAAATTCTATTTTGCCTTCAAAATGCTTTTTAGTCCACAAAGTTACTTATTTTCCTTCTTTCATAATCAAACAAACTTTCAAAATGTGAGGTGTTTTTCTTTTTCCTTTAATGAAGAAAAGATGCTCAGGATGCTAGTAGAAGAGAGACAAAAGTGCAGAGATGAGGGAAAGCATACGTCTGAAAAACTCTTAGGCTTTCACAGGCTGGTAGCTTCACCAGTCTTCATCCCAATCCATCTTCTGAGGACAAGACAAGTCGACTGATTCCACACAGATGTTCTTCTGATTGGGCCCCTGATGGCCGCAAGGGACGGAGGTGACCAGCTAGGTTAATAGCGGGCCTATAAGAGCTTCATCAAAAACACCCCAACCTTTTTCATTCTTAGATATTTGCCCGTCAGCAGGAAAGAAATACACTTCCCATTGAATCATCGTAGACTGACCAGTTTTCACTGTTGCACAAGTGTGATGAGCTTGCCAAACAAGTGGATGCTTCAGGGTAAGGGACTAAATGTGGGGAAAGAGCAATAGCATGGCGTTCAATAGCTACTAAGACTTCTATGTCTTCCCAGTAGCGTCTAGTGCAAAGTTGATTATAATTCAGGATTCTTAACAAAACTTTGGAAATTTCTTATACTCCACCACAATCCCTTGTTCCCTCTGTTGATGTATCTGTGGGACAATTTTCAGCTGAGCAGAATGGTCTGCGGAGTTTCATTTATTTGGAAACACTTTCATTCATACATAATGCATAAGAAAGTGTTGCCAATGTTACATTGCCAATAATTAAGAATTTAATGATTATAATTAGCCATTTTAATTAAGGTTTTATTAGAAGACTCTTCAAAATTTTATGTAAATGTTCACTACAAAAATAATTACAGTGAATTTGCCTAACAATATAGAGAAGTCATTAATTTAGTGTTTCTGCATTTTCTTAGACGTTCCTAAGAATTGATAGCATGGATTATTCCTAATAGCGCTCTTTTCCAGTAATTATATTCATATTTCAGCAACCCATATACTGTGTAGCTATTGATCAGTTACTCTATGAAGTGTATGTTTTAGGAATAATTAAAGGGACTATGTCAATGGAATAAAGGAAAACTTTTGACCTCAGAAAAGGGTACAAACAACCATAGAATATACATTTAAATGAATATACAATACAAACTACTAAAATCTTCTGTAGTTAGTAATAGCAATTAATGGTGCAAAAACTTCACAAAGAATAATCATTTCAGCATGAAATTAACAAAAGTTTTGTTTTTTCATTTCTTTTATTTTTTAATTTAGAGGATGCAAAACAAAAGTGTACTCTCAACTAAGCAGATGCCAGTACATCTGGAATATAAAAACGACCAACACTTTGAGGAAAGTTGCATTTCAATCGTTTCTGCTCTTTTTGAAAACAGTTTCAATTCGTTCACTAATCTCTTCAAGAATGATTAAAATGTCTTCAACTCCCGAGGTACCATGGGAATGAAAGGTAAAAGAGTTTGAAATAACGGAAGGCTTTCCATAAATATTAACTAATGCTGAAACTATAATAAAGTAACTGATCAATAGGGAGTCTGTGTGCTGGATTCAGATGCTTTTCAAGGATGCTACCAGGCTCTGTGAAAATGACTGGATGAATGAGCAATGCTCTTAGGATTCTGATTAAGATGCCATCTGTGTGGTAACCAACTTTGTTGGGTCACTTGGCCCACAATGAACCTGCAGATCCTCTGTTAATAAAGCTGAATCTTTAAAAACCAATTGTAGACATAAACGAGGTAACATAAGTCTTCAGCATTGTGTAATATAAGTTCATTTTTTGTATAGCCATATGCACAGTAAACAAAATGGCTAATGTTACATGGTAAACCAGAGGTTAATGTTAAAATGCTCAGTGAACTGGAAGAAACATGGTGAGTTAAGTTGACCAACTCACTTTCATAAGTCTTTGTTATCATGTTTTGCAATAAATAGTGACACAATTTAATACTTTGAAAAATGAGGCAGTTGTCATTATTTTTCAGTGTATATTTTGTTAATAGCACTTAAATTATTTTAAATATAATCTGATTTTTACAAAGCTACAGTACTTGCTTAAGTACATTTTATTTTTATTTCCCAGTCTGGAAATCATGAGTGTATTTTTAACACTGTGAATCAGAAAATGTGGTATAAACTGGGCCTGGTGGTTTATGCCTGTAACCACAGCACTCTGGAGGCGGAGGTAAGAGGACTGCCACAAGTTTAAAGTTAATTTAAACTACATAGTACATAGAGGCCCAGCCTGAAATACAAAGCGAGACCCTGTCTCAAATTTTTTTTTTAAAAAGTAAAGAAAAAAAACCTGGTATAAACCAATGTATTTTTGGAGGAAAAGCAAGATATTTATACACTCATGTAGTATATATCTATACAGACTTGTGCATATGTGTATGTGTTTAAAATACCTAATAGCAAGAACAAATATAATACAAATTGTCTATAACCTTACAATAATCATTTATGTCTTCATTGTGAGAAATAATATAGCCACTCTTCCATGTAGTTTTTTTTCAAAAACCTAAGCTAAGGCCATGTTTTCCAAATTCTATATGTTTTCATTGCTAGACAGTCTTAGGCAATAATATGTACATTGCTCAATGAAAGAGAAAAGAAGTATCAAAGTATATAAAATGGGCTTTAAATTATTTGGTAATTCTATAAGCAAAGAAATAATAAGCAAGTTTAAAATAAAAAGAATGCATTTTGTTGAGTACACAATAAATTTTCACATTGAGAGAGACATGTTTATTTGGAAATCAGACAAGTGTCCATGATGGGAAGGAGGGCTGGGTTTCTAAGAAAAAGTAGGAGTAATGGAGTGAGGTATCATCACTTGTTCTGAATATTTTCTCTTTGGATCTGTTATTTACACCGGCTACTTTAAATGGTTTTAAGTTTGTGCTAGACTAGTCTATGCATGTGTAGTTGCTACGGGCCATCATAAAATGTATGGAATAAGAAAGAAACCTGTGGAATAATAAACAAGTCAAAAATATTTCTGTGGTTGGAAAATGGCCTGGTATAGTTTTTCAACCACATTCTTTTCAGAAAGCCGCTTTTTTTCTGGAAATGATCTCAGGTTTTCATTTGCACATTTCTATCCAAATAAATGAAGTTTTTGTGCCCACCTATAAAGATATGAGGAAATCCATCAATTCAGTACAGTGTAAGTGACTCTGTGTAACTTCTGAGATATATTAGAAGAGATCATCCTACTGCTGACTGATATTTTTGAGATGTTATCCCTAAGGGGAGGCAGATGTCATTTAAATGCTTTTAAAACTCTGGGAATTGTAGTTCAAGGTCAAAAGACACGCTTGCCATGTGTAAGGCCCTAGATTCAACCTGTAGCAAAATAAGTAAATAGTAGTGACGTGTCATACTGAAAAATTCAAGTTTTTTTTTTCCTAAAATCAGTACAAGAGAAAGATACTCTCACTACTGCAGTTTAACTTTATACTAGAAATCTTAGAATATCAGATAAATTAAAAAAAATTAAAGCCTAAATTAGAAAAGAAGAAGAAAATTTTGTCCGGTATACAAAAGACATTATCTTGTACAGTACACAGAAAACCCTCAAGATGCCACTAGTTACCTTTAGATATAATAAATGCAGTTAACTTGAAAACACCGACTGATAAATAATCAGTGGTTACTATATATTAGTAGCAAATTATCCCAAAAGAAAATCAAGAAAATGACTAGACATTGCCCAGCACCAAAATCCACAAACTTACTCAAGAAGATGCAGCGTTATACAAAGAAAATAGTAAAATGTTCATAAAACACATTGAAAAACTCTTGAGTGGAAAAATCCTGTACATTCAGGAAATGGAAGTTCCAACATTATTAAAACGTCCATATTACCGAGATGTTTTACGTGTGAAATGTAATTCCAGTCAGAGTCCCAAAGACTATTTTCCATTGAAATGGAATAAAACAACACTAAAATGCATTGAGCCACAAAATATCCTGAATAATAAAAGTAATCTTTAGTAAAAAACTGGATCCATAATAGTATTTGATTTCAAAATCTATTACAAAGCTATGGTAACTCAAATCACATGGCACTGGTATAAAAATATACATGTGGTCCAATAACTAAATAGAAAGCATAAAAATATATTGACACATTTATGATCATTTATTTTCAACAAATACATTTATAAAAACACACAATAGAAAAAGGGCAGCCTCTTCAAAACTGATGTTAAGATAGTTGACTACTAGGCCAGAGATTTATCTCAATGGTTCTGGTACCTGCCTCACAAGCTCAAGGTCCTCAGTTCAATCCCAGTAACCACATACAATGTCGGGTGTGGTGGCTCATGCCTGTCATCCCAGCACTCGGGAGGCAGAGGCAGGAGGATTGCTGAGTTCAAGGCTGCCTGGGCTACATAGCGAGCTCAGGGCCAGCCTGAACTACAAAGCAAGACCCTGCCTCGAAAAAAAAAAAAAAAAAAAAAAAAAAAAAAAAAAAAAAAAAAAAAAAAGAAAGAAAAGAAAAAAAAATAGCTGACTATCCATATACAGAGAAATGGAATTGGATGTTTTCTTTACACCAGGTACAAAATCCACACTAAAAATTAATAAATGTAAGACTCAAACTTATAAAACTACTGGAAAAAATAAAGGAAAAAGACTTATTTATTAAGTTCATCTGTATAAAGTTTATTTTTTGTTATGACTCTAAAACCACAGGTCACCAAGGTAAAAATAGACAAATATTTCCTGAAACAACAGAAAAAGAATCAAGACAACAATGACATAATTTACCAAATTAACGAAAATATTTGCTAACTATAGATCTACCAGGGAGGTGCTATGCTTTGACTGTGAAACCCAAATGTAATGTCTTAGAAACTCAGTGCCCAGTGTGGTGTGGGAAGGTGGAGGTTAAGAAGAGATATTTGGATCACGGTAGTGTGACCCTCATGTTAGATTGATGTTATTATCCTGGATGTGGTGTTATTTTTAAATTGTATGTATGTATGTATGTATGTATGTATGTATGTATGTATGTATTTAGTAATAGCATCTCACTTTGTAGTTCAGGCTGGCCCTGAGCTCACTATGTAGCCCAGGCAAGCCTCGAACTCAGCAATCCTCCTGCCTTTGCCTCCTGAGTGCTGGGATTACCGGCTTGAGCCACCATGCCCGGCTGTGGTTTTGTTATTGCTGGAGTGGGTTCCTTATAAAAAGGCAAGTTCAAATCTCTTCTTCTTCTGCTTGCCCTCCCTTGGCCTATATACGATGATGAGATAACAAAGGCCCCCTGCCACCTGTCTGCCCCTCGATCTTAGACTTCCCGGCCTCTAGAATTGTAACCCAATAAATTTGTATTTATTATATTTCTGATAGTCTGTGAGATTCTGTTACTATAGCATAAAATGGACTAAAACAAAAGTTGGGATAAAGAATTCAACAGCAAGAGAATGATAACCCAGCTGAAAACAGGTCAAAGTACATGGACAGCCACTTCTCAAAAGAAGATCTATAAATGGCTCACAGATATGTAAAAATAAAATAAAATAAATGCTCAGTAGCACTAACCAAGGACAGCTTTTCTTTTTAAATTGAATTATTTATTGGTATACTTTATATACAGGTTACAATCACATTCAATATTGGGGAATTTGTACCAGTATATGACACAAGTTAATTTTCATTTTTACCCATATCTCTACCCACCCCGTATATATGTGTTCTTTCTTTTTCTTTCCAAATCATATTTATTCTTTCCCCTCATTACTTTCTGCTACTCCCTCATCTTTTAAAATGGGAATAGGGGAGAGCTAGAGATACAGTTCAGTGGGAAGCCCCTGGATTCAATCCCTACGACTGCAGAAAATCACAGTGGGGGAGGGGAGGGAGAGTGGACTCAATCCCTAGGACTGCAGAAAATCTCAGTGGGGGAGGGGAGGGAGAGTGGACTGAATCCCTAGGACTGCAGAAAATCTCAGTGGGGGAGGGGAGGGAGAGTGGACTACTCCAAGTAGCTCCAGAATAGGCCACAATGTGAAGCAGAATCATATGTCAAACCAGCTGTACTGTTACAGAGGTCAGGTTTCTCTTGTTCAAACCAGCCTGTGGGCGGACTCACTCCATTTTGGAAGGTTTCCTATTTCTGACCACCTTAACTATTGTGAACATCTAGTAGGTCGAAGCACTGAGAATGAAACACGATTATGTTTGACAACAAATTCTCTTTGCCATTACATTTCTCAGTCTCCACGTGTACCTTTCCCTGAAATTTTACTACATATGTAAATCATACATTTCGAGGTACTCTGTGGACTCTGTTCAGTAGAATTCTGTGTACTGTCTATTAGGGATAGAGTGACACTGGGTGAAAGGTGTGATTTGATAAATTTATCTTAACACATTTTCATCTGTGTATTGACAAAGAGATTCTTCTTTCAATTTCACCCACATTGCAAATTCTAAATGTCAATTATTAATATATTTTATTACTTCTGGAAACAAAAGCAAAATAAAAATTTTGAATAGATTTTGGAGTCATCTTCACACTTTCAGTATACAATTGCAATAATCAGAAACATTAATTATTTTATAAAAACTTAATTAGCAAACAAGATTAGAAAGATAGAGGTTTAACACATAGTCACATCTATCCTTTCCAAATTCCTTTTAAAACATTAATGACTTTTGCTGAATGAGGCAGAGGGGTCTTGAATGATTTGAGCAAGTTAGAACCAATATGAGCAGAATGCTTTCTTCTCTTCAGAGTTTAGAGTACCAGTGTCAGAGAATCAGGCAATTGGCTTGGGGACAAATCCAAGACAAATGGTTCAATAAAGAACAATTACCAATCTTCTTAAAGGGACAGTCCCCAAATCAAAGAATCTTAAGTGTAGATCACTCTTCAGTAATCTCTTTTCCTTGCAGTTACACAAGATAAATAAGTACATCACAATGTGCAGGTCAGTTCCTCATCACTGAAAAATGTTTAGGAAAAGTATAACAGATAATTTTAAATAAAGGTACAGTTACATAGACTCTACAGTATTTCATGACTATAAAGTTTTGTAGAAAGTCAAGCATTAAGGTGATAAATTAATATCATGTGGATAATCTAGTTTCTGTGTTTTTACAGAATGACTAATTATAATCAACTTCTCTGTTCAGGCAGTTTAAAAAACTATCAAGCCAAAGCTAAGTTTAGCCTCTTCCAATTTTCATTGGAAGTTCTGTTCAGAAATTTTAATATAGTTACATTCACAAAAAATCTGTGATTGTATGTAATAATGAAATAGTAGAACCCACAGATAGTAAATAGTTGATATAAATTGACCATAGAAAAATATTAAATTGGGGTTATGGAGGTAAACTCCTGTTATAGTTTATAGTATTTTAATATACACATTGCTGACTTCCTCAGAGAAAAAGCTGAGAACCATAGTACATATAAATGACATTATAAAGAGTTTAAGATACTAAACGGAAAATATAGAAGCTGTCTGCTTTGGAATTAAGTTAAATTCTATCCCTCCTGATCTACGAACTTTATTGTCGCTTTTACTTTATAAGTTCTATTTATATAGCATCCTTTGAGTATTAAACTTCTTTTCCTACAAGTCTAGTTGCCTCTTATAAAACCTGTTTCTGTTCGTTCACTGACAGCTCATCAACCAACAAATCTCAGTGGTGACAAACTTTAATGATTGAAGCACATATCTTAATCTCGCTCAGAATCATAATATATTTCTGATTCAATACTTATTTCACTGTCGTTAGCTCATCTGCTTTCTTACTGTCTCCTTTCATCCATCAAGGATAAACTACATGTCAGGACTGAGAAAGAAAAAAATAATAATCATTGTAAACCTGCTATCATTTAGTTTAGTATGCAGCATTGTTATCTTAATGATTATATACACTAATATATTATACTTTACCAATGTTACTAATGAATTCCTAAAAATTGAAATTATTTCTTATTCAATCACAAAGATTTGTTCAGATTTTCCCCAGTACGTTTCAAAATACCAAGTTCGGAAGCAAGGTCTGTAATAAAATGTAAGATTTTAAATATCATTTAGTGATGATATCCATTTAGCATACAAAGCTAAGCTTGTATTTTGAATAACTATGATGCTTCAGTTGACAGAGTGAACCACACTGTGTATCATGTGTCATGTCAGCTAAGAAAAATGTAAATTCCATTACAAACTGTTCCTTGCATTCATCATCTAATATTTATGTCTGACTGTCCAGATCAAAAATTTCTGTAGCCCAAATAATTCCTGTGCTGAATGTAGGATGTAGCATTGTGAAATTTTCACTAGTTTAAACTGAAAAAATAAAGACATTACGTAGAATCTGAAAAAATTACTACAAAAGTATATTAATAGGTAAATGTATATATGTGTATCTACATATATGGATGAATATGTAGCATAAAAATATCTAGTGAAAAAGAAAGCTACCGACTGAAACAAAAAATAAGAGCTAAGACAATTTCCAAATGAACTTTTATTAGACTTTAAAATAAACCTAGCAAGAAAACTAATTATGGAGTAAATATTCCCCATTTTATACATGTGCTTATAATGGGCAAAATGATTACTCTTTTCTCTTGAAAGGAGATTAAGGTTCCAGATGAAATTAAGGCTGCTAATTAGCTGAATTCAAAGCAGAAAGATTAGCCTGGATTTTTCTGGTAGAACTGGTACAATCACGAGGTCCTTGAAAGTATAAGGGGGAGACAGAACATTTAGTCTAAGAGAGATTCACGGTGAGGAGGCTTCAAACTACATTCTGAATTTGTAGGTGGAAGAAGCAGACCGTGAGGCAGGGAAAGTAGGTGGTTTCTAGAAAGAGAAAAAGAATCAGAAAATAGGTTCTGCCCTAGAGCATCAAGTGGAGCACAGGCCTCCAGCTGTTCACTCTCCGTATGTGAGAGGTCTGCAGAAACACGGAAAGAGATCTCTACTAAGACTCCGGGCTGCTGGAAGTTCCAGTTTCCAACACAAAATGAACACAAAATGTCAAGCAGCTGCACCAGCAATCAACACTGAGCCTCCTACTCGTCATCCTTCATGGATTGTGATAAATTGAGCTTTCTGGAAACCAGGGCACTGTAAATAAACCCCAACCTCTGAAAGCAGACCACAAGGAAACTTTTTCCAGCAAAGATCACTGACATACTAAGAGGAGAGTCACAGAGGTATAGGTGGTGATAGACTAACCTCTTTAGATAAATTAGTATCCATGGCCTTTCTACTCCTGGCTGTTAGCTTGTGGAAAGTAAATGTAAATGTCTCACTGACCAAGCATGCATGTGATCAATAATTACTACCAGTGTCATTCAGCTTTTGGTATCCTGAGCTGAAGAACTTTCCCTTTAACCTTCACCCAACACCACACAATGAACCACGTGAAAAATAAGAACACACAACCACCAAGTCAAGCAGATGTTTAGCTCAGTACACACGATCTGGTTTCTGGTCTTGACTTCAGGATTACACAACTGCCATAGAGTGGAGGTCTCGTTTGGCCCAGTAGCACATGCCCACTTATCTAGAAAAATGAGAAGACTGGGAAATTGCACTCTCATTGGGAGACTTGGGTTAGGAGATCCACGTAGGAGGATGGATGTTATTATCAGAATTCAGATCCGTGTGGTGGTGGGAATGCAGGCCTTTCTGAGTTTGACGGTCAGGCTGGTCTTCGGCCCTGAGGGTCTGCTCTGAGATGCCTTGCATATTGGCCCTCCATTTACCAAGCCAGCTAGTGTGAAGTGTGAAGTGTGAAGCATTCTCACACTTCAAGTGCTAGGACATGATTTTCTGCAAGGTGCAGAAGAAAAATCTGCTTTTAAAGAATCATCTGATTTTATGAGTCTTACCTGAGTGACACCCTTGTGACTACCCATCCCTACTGGTTAACTATATTAGGTAATTAAAATGTAACACTTAACTTCCTGAGAAAAAGTCCTCTATATAATGTAACAGGATTACAGGAACAACATCTCATGATACTCACAGCCATGGGGAGAAGGATGAAATATTTAGGAGGGCCATCTGAGATTTCTTGCCAACACAGAGAAGAGGCAGCCACTTATGAAAAATGGGCCCTGTCACATATCTTCCAGTTTGTAGAGGGCAGCAATTCTTTCTGATCACCACTGACAGGTATTTGGGTTATAGTTTCTTTTTTGCTGCTGGTGACACTTCAGCCAGTATCATTATCCAAAGGCTCCCAGAGCTAGTGATTTATGGGTCTCATATCACAGATAATACCTCCTCGGACTAATAAACCCATTGCATGGCTCAAAAATGTGGCAATGGACAGACTATCGTGGACACACTGCTTTCGCCATATTATTAAAGGCTATTTACTAAATGTGCCTCCCTCAAAAAATTCATATATTGAAGCCATGATCTTTAGTATGAAGATATTTGAAAACGTACATTTTGGAAATATCTGAGTCCTACTGGGATAAGTATCCTCAATTGTCAAAACACAGGAGAGATGAGTGGTCTTCTGAAAGTAAAGATACAACAAGCCACTGGTAGCCAAGAAGAGATCTCTCACCAGGAATTGAACCAGACAGCATAAGACCTTGGATATCTCAGCCTCCAAATGTATTCATAAATAAATAAATATTTGGTACATAGGGCACCCAGACTATAGTATTATATTGTAGTAGCACAAATTAAGAAACTATACCTTCCCAAAGAAGGCAGATCAACACACCTGGACTCTTGCAAGTGAAGACACAGGGTCACTTGAGAACGACATACATTCCCTGAAATGAAGGCATTGTCACCATTTGGCATGTAGTTTAACCAGTCAGCAATGGCCAATACCTAATGACCAATAATTCAACTAGGGAGATATAATGGAAACTAAGCTTCTCTGCTTCCTATTACTTTCAGCCATTAGAAGAATCTGTGTCTTTGTCCTCATAACTTTATACCTTGTAGGTTTAATCCCATTTCCCAAAAGAAAAAATTCTTAACAAGGGACCCAGGAAGATTCTCAGCAAATATGAGTCTTCAACTGTCACCTCAATATACTGCATTTGAATTTCTTAGGCAGATTTTTCATTAGGAAATGAGGGATTCATCAGATTTGAAAAAGTATAATGTTCATTTATAGGTATATTTATACATACAGATTTATATACACATACACACATACAGGTAGGGTTCCATGGACATATTATGTATGTATGTATGTGTGTATGTATATATGTATCTATTGATCTATCACCTATCTATATAACTAAATGTATAATCTTATTTAAATTTTTAAAAATTCTCTGGGGAACAATGTCCAAATTTATTCCCAGCAACATGATATGAATGTAAATATAAACTATTTTATACCTAAGTTCGAAGTTGATATCTGCTTTTGGTTCATGCAGTATTTGATGATCACCTAAAACCATACAGTGAGCCACAAAACATATTCAGAATAGCTTAGACATACCAGCAGATCCAAATGAAGAAAAGAGAGAAGAGATTTTAGATTATAGTAAAAGGAAAAGGATCAAGCTTACTAGCATTAATGCCTATTTGAGACAAACACATAAAATATAAAGTTCTTATTCTATAAGAAATTCCATAAAAATTTTCAATAAACACTTCAATAATTTGTTTTTATTTCCTGAGAAATCAGTGTTTCATACTCTGAATTAAAGCATTTCAAAATAAACTCAACTGACACTACCGTGTGAGGTAACATTACTATCTTACGTTTATATACATTATATAACATGCAACCATCGTCTAAGCTAACAAATGATAAAAATAAGTATTAATAAAAGTGATACTGAAAGTGCTTAACATGAATGAGACACTGTAGATATATGTGTGTCAAGATATTTCAATATAACGTATATTTTACGTATAACATTTTGCTAATCTGGAGTATAACAATTCAAGTTTTTTCACAATATTTACTAAAATAATTATGTATCTGAATATTAACATGCCATAATTTTTGTTTTCTACTGGTCACTTTGAAGAACAATGGACCAATCTTTCAGTTTTCAAACATACTGATTTTTTTTTATATTACTGCAGTCACTGTTTACAATTAAGCAAGGAATTTCTCTTTTTGTATGTTTATACCTATGAAAATAATTGAAAATTGAAAAAAGTCATTTGTAGGAATGAAATAATATTCGGACATATGAAATATACTTTTAAAAGTAATAGCCAAGCCAGGCATGGTGGCTCATGCCTGTAATCCCAGCACTTGGGAGGCAGAGGCAAGAGGATTGCTGAGTTCAAGGCTTGCCTGGGCTACATAGTGAGCTCAGGGCCAGCCTAAACTACAAAGCGAGACCCTGTCTCAAAAAGAAAAAAAATAATAATAATAGCCAAATCTGAGATTTAGCTCAGCAGTACTGCTCTTGCCTTACAAGCACAGGGTCGAGTTTGATGTCTGGTACCAGTGAGACCCAAAACAAGCAAACAAACAAAAGTAGTAGCCAGCAATATTGTAAAACTTGCTCTAGTTTTCCTAAGGATGTCCCAATGCTTACTCTGTGACATCTTTTATTATTGTTCCTGTATTCTACATCTCTGTAACAGTTTGTTGGTCTTTATGTTATCAGCTTTGGCTCATAAGGCTAAGGATTCTTATTAGAATTTTAAGAAAAAGTACGAGTGAATAGACTTTGAATAAGCAATTTCAGAAAATACAAATACTTGCATTTATTGCACATAGCTTTGTTTTTAAGGAACTTATCTTTCATATTACCTATTTTTCATCTGTGTGGGTCAGACATATGTTTTCATCTAGATGCAGTATGGTGCAGAACAGAGAGAACAGACCTTTGCCCTCAGGGAAAATGGAAAACTAATTCTTGCTCAATACAGCAACCTGCTTATAGTCTCTAGACAAAATGTTTACCATTCTAAGTCCTCCTTTTCTCGTGTATAAAACATGAAAAGTAAGAATTTATTTTTTGAAGGTCCTTAAGTACCTGAAATACAGTAGGTATTTCACAGATGCTACATTTCATTATCCATATTATTATTAAGCAAAAGATAATGAAGTATAAATAACTTGAGAAACAACAAAAGATGTTGTCCCTTAGCTACCAATTTTTGGGGCCGTTAGTTTTGAAAATAAAGATTAAATTAGCCAAATGATTCTAAAACCAAAGTGATGCCTTTCTAAAAATGGTAAAAAAAACTCAATACCTGGCTACTACTTCATAACATCAGATGATTTCTAAACACAAAATGTGTTCTAGACTACTAATAGTGGAATTTTAGTGTTATTATTTTATGTGGTTATTAATTTGATATGGAGTTCAGAAAATAACTATATGATTTCAAATACAAAGTTTTAAGTAGCAATAAGAATGGAAATGAAATTAATATTTGTAAGCAGTTAATTCATATTTCAAGTTCAATTTTTCTTCCAATAGTGACACCAGTCTGGGTTCATTTTCTACTCTTCAGTATATGTATATCTGAGAACAAAATAGGTCTATGTACATCCATCAACTTTATTGCAATGTACTATAATATCCACAGAAAAAATACATTTTAAATATTTCATTAAAATAAAATAAAATATAGAATATAAAAATTGGCTTCTTCAATATATTATGCCTAGAGGTTTGGGAATTTTTATAGAAAGCCATTAGTATGATAACAAGTGATAAGAGTAATATAAGAGTTGCTATTGGTAATATTGGTGTTCTAAGAAATAAATGCTCTCTAATTCAGAAAATTTCCAATTCCTTATAAATATTCATACCATTCCCTATGAATATTTATGATGGCACACTTCTAACAATACTCATTAAAACTGCCAAGGAAACATTCAATTGAAAATCTCCTACTTTAATCACAGTGGAATCTCACCTCAGTGTGAAATAAACATTCTACTGATATACATGATAAGTTGCATATGAATGTGTTAGTTTAAATTTTATCTTAACAAATAGTTCACCCAGGTTCATATGACTAGTCTTGGTAAAAAACGAGGAAAATATAACATTCTATTAATTTAAATATTTTTATTCACTTAGTATCAAATATTAAATAGTTAATATATGAATAGGAATTGTATCTATATATTCCCATCCATATGCATATATCACATGTATTATCAGAATATCTATTGCATTGTGGTAAATTTACACATCGCTTTAAGTTGTAGATTTTATCTGAAATTTCCCTTGGCTATTTTGATGAACCTTTTCCAGAATAATATAAGAGCGGGGAAAGAGGGAGGGAGAATTTTCTTAAGGAGCTGGCTAAAAGATTCACAAATACAACTAGAAAGAAAATGCTACTGACACTGTTTCTAATAACTGATGTTGAAGCACTCAGAAAAAAAAATAGATGAGGTAGAGAAGGAGAAAAGGGGAGACTGAGAAAAGGGGGGAGGAACAGACAAGAAGGGAGGAAAGGGGAGAGAGAACAGAAATCTTCCCCTAAAACCGATTATCCAGAGTTGAGTTTCAAGTGTGAATTCATTCATTATGGATAAATTGATAAAGTATAATTGGGGAACTGTGAGAACTGCCAAGTTCCTCCACTGTCTTACCGAATCCTCTGTTACCTGTCCCGTCTGTGATTACTGTATCAGGATCCGTTAACATTTTATGTGGTTGATGTCAGCAATCACTGAGAAACAGCCACTATGTAAAGTACATTAGAACCTCCTCTGTTTATCCTGCCTCTGTGAGAGCAGGCGGCCTTCCGGAGGAAGCTGCCCCCTTCCGCGCAGGGTCTGCGCGCGCCCACTCTGGTCTTCCCGGACCATGATTTACGCACCTCCTCCTGCTGATCGACTCGTCGCTCTGATTTTCCGGCAGGCAAGGTTCCCTCACTCTAATTCCCATCCAAGTACTCAAGCCCTGACCTCTCGCTTTAAATGTGCCACACCAGAGGCGCACCACACGGTACAACCTTGTCCTACATGCTAAGATTACCCACGTCAGCGCCATCAGGAGGCTGTGATCCCCACGGCTTCTGGGCAAATGAGCTCAGGCACAAGGACGTAACGCTTACACCGCAGGTTGGCGGACTTCAGCATGTGCGGACAGTCTTTTTCTTTTTATGCACACTACCTGCCATGCAGGTGAGACTGCGGAACACGTACAGAACGAGTTAGAGTAGTCTGCACCCTAATCCTCTCTCAGCAGTTACGGGGCCCATTTCTAGAGGGGGGAAAGGTAGCCACATACGTCTAGTACCTTGAAAAGAGCCAGTAAAGATACATTACAAATGTGGGTAGAGATGGCGTCCTTATCAACACTTATATACTTCACCTGGGATAAAACAGCAGCGACTTATATTCAAACTCCTGTTACTAAGAAGCAGAAAGGGGCAAATGTGGAGATCACAGGGGAAGGAAGAGGCCTAATTGGCCTCCTCGTGAACGCTGAGGGGAAAGAAGGCGCGCACGCGTGCTAACGCGTTGCAGGGAAAAGTGAAAACGCCTGAGATGAAGTTGTTCACACGGAGAAGTGCCCTAAAGGGTGGGAGCCAGGTGCATCCTGTGGAACCCTAATTGGTCACGCGTGGGTCTGAGTGAATAAAGCCAAGGTGCCACCAGCCCTTCGGGGCTCCATGTTGACAGGAGATACAAGTCCTCGGGTCCAGATTATTACTGTGTCTCTTTATTTGATGCCTTTTTCGACCCTTGTGGAGGTTTGAGCACAGCTCATAGGCTGGTTCCTGGAAGGAGAAAGAAATAGCTACGTCATATCCGCTTACAGTGTCCTTGGCCGTCTTCGTGAACGGGACCCTCAAATGGCTGTCAGGAATGCAAATTGCTAGAGCAGAATTAGGTTAAGTTTAATATTTTCTAAATTCTGTTTTCTATTTTTCTTAACTTCAGAGAGTATTAGTTGATATCCATTGATGAGGTTGTTCTCCAACAAAGTCATTCATATTAAACATGAAATCACTGTAACCTATTTCAGGCAGGAGATATCTTAGCAATTTTTATGATTGTAGGATTTTAAATAATTTTAAAAGGAGAACAGGACGTGTAATATGGACAATAGTATAACTTTATTTTTCAATCATAGTAGAAAATTAGAGATCTTAGTGAGGACTCTGATGCAGAATTACTTTGGTTGAAAGAAGTGGTGACTCGGGCAGTTGAGGCAGGAGGATCACCGGGAGCACAAGGCCAGCGTGGGGTACCTGGTGGGCTCAAGGAGGCGCTGGAATATGTAGCAAGACCAGGCCTTAAAAATAAACAAAAACATGGTGGATCAGAGCTGCTTACTTTGTGACAGCCAGAAGCACAGCCAGGGGATAACAGCAGAGAGGAAAGAGTCTTGGATCAAGTGCAGACCTGAGGTCGGGCCTCCGTGACCTGCTTGGATACACCCAGCTATGTGCTTTAATGGTGTGAGTAACAAGTCAATTGAGTGGAGACTTAAGTTGAACTGTCACACTTACTAAGGATTTCTCAAAGGCAGTGCGCTAAAACAGAAAGTTCAAATCAGGTTCAGTGTGCCATAATATAATAATGAAAATCTTGTTTCAAGTAACAGTTGATTATTTCTCCAAGAACAGAAGATCACAAAATGAATTTAAAAAGGCCACAAAGGCACCAACACTCAAATTCTGACCATTCTGATGTGGTGGAATTATCTGATGAAATATTTTTTAGTATATGTGCTGCCGAAGAGATCACTGATACAACTTTTTAAAGCAATCCTTAGTTGCTTCAAAAACATGCTTTAAAAATAAAAAAAATAATCTTCATGAAATATATCTCAGAGAACAGTAGAGGATATAAAACAGAAGCCAAACAGACCAATCAAAAATGAAAAAAAAATACTCAAATGCTAAGACCTAGAATGTCTACCACAACTATGTTCAGAAACTGGAATACCGAACAAAGGAAAAATATCAATTCTCCCCAATGGATTAATGGGATTAATATTGGTTCTATGAAAATCCATGCACAACTTTTTATTTTCTGTTAGATGTAGAAACAATTGTTTTAAAATTTGTTTAGAAAGTTATATAGTAGACCACTTGTATACATATTCATTGTGCATGCGTGAGCTACGTGACATAAACCTGGCCACCATGAGTGCCCTTACCTCCCAAGATGACTTTCTCTGCAGCATAGTCTGTAATTGAGAAGTTTGAAACAATAGCTGCTAAAATATTTCCCTAGGATGCTTAAATGTGGCAACTACATCCCACATTTAATTTTTATTCAGGAAACAAAAAAGGCATGAACTCCTACATACAAAATTCTTGGATGTGTTACTTTCCATGTCTAATGACTGTACCTTATTTATAACGTTTTTTTATATTCATATATTTCATAATAAAAGACCCACTGTTTCAGCAGCCTCTAAGTAATATGCAACGGTGATTTGCTTGTAAACAAAAGTTCCCAGAAGCTGTTAACTTAAAAAAATGATAGCATTGTTTTCATAAAAGTTTAAGAATTCTGGAGCTGTGTTTTAATGTTCATTTTAAAGATGAAATGTTCACCTTTTTAAATGGAACAAGATAGCTGAGCTGTTATTGGTTGTAATATCTTCAACCTCATTCTCCTCCTTCTTAGTCCAATGTGCTGTTGTCAAAATAGGGAGTCATTAATGCTAATAAATCCCTAGAATTTGTGACAAAGAAGAGAACAAAGCAAAATTTTGATTTTTATTCAGCAAAAGTTTAACAAAGTTAAAATTTTATAGAGTTAACCAGAGGAAATCCTGATGTATCTGTTATGATATGAGGTCATAGAAAAGAAAATTGATAAGCCTATTTTTATACATAAATAATAATCAAATAATGAACCTGAATAAATTGTAGATCTCACTAAACTCTTTTTAGGTCACAACACTATCACTTGACCTAGAAGGTAGACTTTTTAAACATAACATTTATTCATTATTTAGAAACTTTCAAGGTAATGCATTAAATGAATGAGTAAAAACTTATATTTATTTCTTACAATAAACTCCTATAATCACTTCAATTTAAAGACATGCCATGTTTTACAGTTTGTGAAGGAACTGAAATTGGACCTTTACTAGAGTAAATTGTAAAACTATATTTCAGACAACAGAGTAAGTTTAATGCTCTACCTGTTTATGTGGGTATTTCCTGAAGTCCCACCATGTTCTCACACATTCCTTTTGCCGCCTCTGGAGCTAGTGTCCGCTGCTTAAGAGCGAGCATTTGTACACCACAGTCATTTGTTTGCTTTACAGTAAAACCTGTCATAAGCCTCAAAATGGAGACTGCCAACATTTGCAAGCTGCTTCACCTTCGGAGGACCAGATCACTCTTGGTGACACATGGACTGAGAAGGGAAAGCTACCAACAGTCCACAGGAAAACAACTCTGTAACACAGTCTCATGTAAAAGCAAGGGTGTTGCTTATGATTAGGATGGGAACACGTTTTCTGGAGGGTTCAGATTCATCTCTTAAGAAGTGGTTTCAACCTATTTTTTAAAAGAAAGCCATCAAAGACCATAAGGAGAAACTAGGTGTAGTGCCACTCATCCAGACAACAAAGAGACAAGTAAGAATTCAAACACTCCAGTCCACGCTGGTCTCCAGGCCTCCGGTGACAGGGAGGAAAGAGCTGTAGTCAGCAGCCTCAAACAGTTATTGAACAGTTAAACACAACATTTGATGTGGTAACGGGCTTTCAGGAGTGAGCAGGGCCAGCTGAACCAGCAATATTCCTGACCATTCAACCAAGGTACTGTAGGCCCTGCGTTCCTCCTTTTCCAGCTTCCCTCTGAGCTCTGCACCATAGTTCTGGCTGACATAAGTTAATGTTAGTGTAGATGATCTTCAAGCACATGGCGTTAGGCCCATGGAATATACTCTCCCTTCTTTTTTTCTGAATATGTCTCCAGCTATAACAGATCTTTCTCTTCAAGGCCACAGAGATGCCCCAGGCTCGGGGGTCTGGTCACAGTTGCTCTTCCTTTAGACCAGCAGAAGATTAATACTGTCATCTTAATAAGTCACATCTATTTCACAGGATCATTTTAAAAGCTAGATAATATTCAGCAAGCAAATTACTCATAATTTATTTTAATGAAATATTTGTGAAAATCCAGTGTTCACTTCAGCTTTCTCAACTGGCTCATAATTTTCTTGAGGACTATCATTGGTTTGAGTCATCAGTCAAAGCATCAAAGCCATTAGGATCTTTGGTAAAAATAAAAACTTCTTACCATGTACCACCATGATCATACAACACTCTTCTATCATGGACAATATGTTTACTTTATCTTCTGTGTAGTAAGACACTTATAGCCACATTAAAGTTACTTAAGAACTACTTTATTGTTTTTCATTGTCCTTCAGCACCATACTATATGAATAACTGTATAGTATATTCTCTTAGTCTTTCTTCCATTACTATAAAGGAATGCCTGAGACTGGGAAATTTATTTTTTAAAAAATAGTTCTTATAGTTTTAAGGCTGAAAAGTCTAAGGCTGTGGCTGCATCATCTGCCAAGAGCACTGTGTTGTATCACTCCATGATGAAAGTTAGAAGGGGCACAAAGAGGAAGGGGAAATCTTATTCTTTTCCCAAAAGAACACTTCTGAGATAGATAACCAACCAGATCAAACAATAATGTTATTTATCCATCCATGAACACACAGTCTCATGATGTCTTCACTTCTTGAAAGTCCCACTTTCTAATATCAGGAAGGCAAATCAATTCCAGTGAGTTTAGAAAGGAGATCAAAACACTAGAACATATGGACACCCCTCTCTGACTCCATCTCCACCATGGAGATGAGCAGCAGTCATTAATAGTTTATTGAGTCTGTCCATTTTCCAGGGCATGATACTGTGCAGTCATTCATTAAATTAAAATTACTTTCATTTCCCATCAAATAATGTCACTTCTGTTCTTTCTTCTCTAACATCCATTTTGTTTGAAGAAGTTTTTTTGCCTTGCCGGGTACTTTTACAGTGAAAGTTGATGGATTCAATACAGATTGTCCAAGTCATTTTATCTTTACTTACAAAAGAAACATACTGGGTGATGGAATAGTGCTTTATAACTCTAACAGTGCACTTCATTTGTAGTTATTAAACACTCAGCAGGCGCCTCACCACACTGACATTTGTTCCCCAGTCAAAGCTCCTGTCTGACACGGCCCCACTGTGTAAGGTGCCATTTACTGAAAATTAGAATTCAGCAAAGATAATTAATAAATGCCATAATGCTCTCAAACAAAAGCATAAATTGATAAGTGAGAAATAAAATGCACAATCCAAGGACGAACAACATGAGCTCACTTATTTTGAATTTTAAAGTCTCTGAGAAGCATAAATGGGCATCTGGCTCTGTCTTTTTCCTTTTAATAATAATTTTTTAAAAATACTGAAAATCTCCTGATAGAGATGAGATTCTATGAGTATGAAATAGAACACCGAGGACATAAACTCCTCGGGTTACTAGATTATATATTTTATACATATTTTAAAAGTTCTATATAGACTTGCTGTATGACTTTGGCCTCGTTATTTGAATTCTATTTGTCTCTGTTCCTACACTTGTGAAATGGGTATAAGAAATTCACATAAGCTTTCCCAGAATGTAGTCATCTGACCAGTGATGGCAAAGAGCTTATTTCAGACATACACTGTAGTCTAATGAGGATCAGAAAAACATGAAATTATTGTACACACACTTCTTTCAAGGGTAGCATTTTCCAAGGGGAAGTTGATAAAAATGAGGGTAATACGTCTCTCATTTAAAGAAAAATTATGAAGTAAAAATAATTTAGGTATTCAGAAATTTGGAAAACTCACTCTTTTATGTAATAATTTCTTAAATGCATTTAGAAAAAAATCTCTACTTGATAAAATAGAATAATTAATCAGCCTGTTATTGGCGGGGGTGTAATAACAGAGAGATGTAATAACAGCAACAGTCACAGTTACAGTAGGGAAAATAGTCACTGGACGATATTGTCTAAAAATATGCCCCAGTTGTCATTTTTGTCTTATTTTTAATTCTTTTGCTCCCCCAAAGGGTTCATGCCCCAGGACCTCTGTTACATAGACAGCCAGGTGGGATTTCAGCTGCATTTGGAACCGAGGTGCCTAATTACTTGCTTTAAAATAGCTTATTCTGGATGACCCACGTGGCCCAATACAGTCGCTGGGTTCTTCAAAGAAGAAACAGGATGCAAAATAGTCAGTGTGAAGAGGGCTGCCGGGTAAAGGAGACCTGACCAGCATTTCTTGCTTAAAGGGTGAAAAGGCTATGAGAGAGAGCGTGTAAGCCACCCCTTCAAGGTGGAAAAGATGCTGAAATACATTTCCCCGCATGTTCCCCAAGAGAAAACTGTCCCGCTCATACCATCATCTTAATCTTCAGACTTCGACATATAACCTGCAAAAAGGATCAGTAATAATTTTGTGTTGATTTTAACCAAGACTGTGCTGATTTCAAATAATAAACACAGAAGATGAATAGCCAAAATCATGCATTCATTCATTCCTTTACTACTGAATAAGATCACTTTTTGCTCATGTTACAGGACAAGTGGTATTCTAGGCCATTGAGACGATTCAGTGAACACAGCAGACAAACAAGTAATTTCAGGTACTTAAAATCCAGATTTATATACTGTATTATTCTAATTAAAAATAAACATTTGCAGACGTGTTGCCTCTTCCTAAAACTAAATATTGCATTTAAGAAGAAAGATATCTTAAGCTAAAACACACTTAAAGTCCTGCCTTGGGGCACATTTTTTTTTTTTCCTTTTTGAGACAGGGTCTCACTTTGTAGTTCAGGCAAGCCTCGAATTCAGCAATCCTCCTGCCTCTGCCTCCCGAGTGCTGGGATTACAGGCATGAGCCACCACATCCGGCACGGGGCACATTTTTAATCATGTACTAAACCCAGATTTGATTTAATAATTTCTGCATCATTTTATTTCTACTGAAAAAGATAACAAAAATTTAAAGAAAATAATTTTAAAGTCATTATGTCCTTATTTTTATTAGTACATTTTGGCAATACATGTTTTCATTTGTTGTATGAGTTGGTCTGTGTGCATATTGTATCTTATTTCCTTTCCCTGCATTTCCTCCATTCCATCTCTTGATCTCCTTCCCTTTGGAAAAAATCTCCCAATTTCTATTATCTTTTATTTTGCTCTATATTTATAATTTAGGTCTCTGATGTAAGAAAATACATGTGATGTTTAAGCTTGAGTGCATGATTTATTTTACTTTACATTATGATGTCAAAGTACATCAAATTCCCCACAAATGGCTTGTGTCTCACCTTATGCCACAGCTGTGCTCCACTATGTTTAAATATCACTTATTCTTTATCCATGAATTTGCTGATGGACATATACACCTCTTCCAAGATTTTATTATTATGAATTGTATTGCAGTGAACGTGAGTAATCATGTATCACTGCAACATGATGCCTTAAAGTCTTTCAGGATGATATCGAGAGAAGAAATAGCTGGGTCAAGTGGAATTTCTAGTCTTTGCTTTTCGAGGAATCTTCATATTGATTGCCATATAGTTTTACTAGTTTACATTCCCACCACCAAGGTAGATGCTTTCCTTTTCCTCCACAGCCTGGTTAGGACTTCTTATTATTTTATTTTTTTAATGATGGTCATTCTTTCTTGGATAATTTGAAACTTCAGTGTAGTTTTAATTTGGATTTCTCTAATAGATGTTGAACATTCCATCAAGTTACTTCTCTAATGAGATATATGGCCATATATCCATATATCTGTCTGTTTATCTATCTTTCTATAGATATATATCCATATATCTGTTTAATGTATCTATGGATATAGATATATCCATAAATATATATATATATATATATATACACACACACTTATACATATCTGGCTATATACTTATAAATGTATCTTATTCAAATATACTAAGAAAGGTCATTTACTAATTTTGTGATGATATAAAATCTCGATTTTGCAAACCGGAAACATGTATGTTGAACTTGAAAATAAGAATGTTGATTTTTGTTTCTTAAATAATATGAAAACATTGAAACACACCTTGATGATAAATTTGATTACTTTATTTTATTTTAAATATTTTAAAAGTGATGAAATTTGATCCAAAGGCAGTTAGCTTATGGATCTAATTTTAGATATTCTGCAGAACTCATCATAATTCTTGAGAATTTAAATTAAACTACATGCAACTATCTGCGGGTTCACCACTTTATTTTCATATAATATAATCAACATTTCTATATGTTTGAAAGTGTACACAATTCAAAAGTGTGGAAATATACTTTATATAAGGGAGACATGCTCAGATGCAAATTATATTCATGAGAAATGAGTATATATAGTACAGGTATGATTACAACAAAATGTTGTCTGAATTCATACAAATTTATAGTTACTTGAGTATTTAATCCACAGTTTAAAGGGTTTCAGAAGAAGAATAAAAAGAAAAACAAAAGATTATTTTTCAGTATTTTTAAATAGCTACTTAAAACTTAGAAAATTATAGATTTATACCACATTACTATTAAATATTTGACAAATGAAGAGACAAAACTTTGTTTGTGAGTGATGTAAATAAGTATATCTGACCTTTTTAATAACTGAATTACAAATTTATAGAGTTTTTTTTTTTTTTTTTTTTTTTTTTTTGCTTTTTTGAGACAGGGTCTCGCTTTGTAGTTCAGGCTGGCCCTGAGCTCACTATGGTGCCCAGGCAAGCCTCGAACTCAGCAATCCTCTGTCCCTGCCTCCCGAGTGCTGGGATTACAGGCATGAGCCACCACGTCCGGCACTGTGGTATGCGGTGTTGATTGTTGGTGGGCGTGTCTCCACGCCCAGCATTCTATGTGGTTACCGGGGATCGAACTCAGGTCCTTGCGCTTGCGAGGCAGGCGCCGGAACCACTGAGCTAACCCTCTGGCCCTATAGAGATTTTCTTAATTTGAAGAGATACATTCTATACTTTTCTGTGTTTTAATGAACCTTGATAACATGTCCACCACTGAGAAATATGTGGAAGAAACAATAGGCAAGTCTTTCGGAGTCTTAATATTTCAAGAGCTTAAACTTTTATACAATGTTTTTTTTATCTTTTGTTTTGAGACAGGGTCTCACTTGGTAGTTCAGACTGGCCCTGAGCTCACTATGTAGCCCAGGTAAGCCTCTAACTCACAGAAATCCTCCTGCCTCTCCTCCAAAGTGCTGGGATTATGGAGGTGAGCCACCATACCTGGCACTGTGGTATGTGGTACTGATTGCCAGTGGGCCTGAGTCACCACCTGGTATTGTATGTGGTTACCAAGGATCGAACTCAGGACCTTGTGTTTTGGTAGGCAGTTGCTGGAACCACTGAGCTAAATCTCTGGCCCAGTGGCTTTTAAATTTTAATATTTTTTTTTACTTAAATCGCTGCAAAAATGTAGTAAAAATAGAGCAGCTGGAAAGCATTAAATGAACTCATAATTTATTTTTAAAAGGTAAATATAAAAACTTGACATTTCAACCTTAGGAAAAAAGAAAAGAAAAAAACACGAGTTTCTTTGTTTCTTAATTATTTCCTCTGTTGATGTTAATTTCAAGGTATCATTCACCTGTGATAGAAATTTTCTACTTTTCTGCTGAATTGATACATTGCAAGTTTACCACCACAATACACTATTTCAAAAACCCAAGAGGAACCTTAGACATTTTGTTCATATCAAACTCCAGATAGTCACAGAGTAGAATCACTTGGTTTCTTTTGGCCTGATCACTGATACCAGTCTTGTACATGTGATACATGGTGAGTGTAGTTTACACTACTCAAAATTCAATCAAAGTTACTATTCTTATTGAGCGAGGTATAAAAGCTAATATTCTAATTGAGGAGGTATGAAAGAAGGAAGAGGAAAAAACAGCTCAGAATAGAGTTAACTAGGCCTAGTGATTTTCTCTCCTATATTTTCATTGTTTCTTTAGTGATATGTATATTTTCACACATTTGAATGTGAGAACAACAAAGTTGTCACACTGTAACCAAGAAAAGACAAAAACTCGATGACTTACATATTTCTTATCCCAAGAGATCAAACGCCCTGGCCTAATAAAATCCAACTGTCACTCTGAGCAATTTCTTATGGTTGAGACTTCTCAGAGTGTAAGTTGTTAATAATATCATCTAAAACTGCACTTTTTTTTTGTTACAAGAACTTTTTGCACAATCTCAGTCTTTTTTTTAATCAGCCTGAGGAATCAGTAATGAACTCCAGAATCTGATAAAAGTGAAAAAAATCATTATGAACATAAAAATGTGTCATATTATGGAACTTATATTTCTAAACTCACCTATATGTTCTTTAGGACTCTAATAAATCTAAGATGAGAAATAGGAAATTATACTGGAACTTAAGCCCAATCAAAATAATACCTTTCTCTGTTTAATTAACTTCATCAAAACCAGGCACTGGCCAACCCTAGGATAACCAGTGTCATATAAAAGTGCATTGTGTATGTCAGTGACTCCCACAGCTGGCTAATAATTGTGACATTTATACTATAAAAATGTATTATCAGTTTATGGATGAGAAAGCTGAGCCTCAGATATTGATGAATATAAAATTAATAAATGCCATGCACTAACTGGTTGCACCACAGGAGCTCATTAAGAAATTAATTTCTTTTTTTCTTTTTTTCTTTTTTTGAGACAGGGCCTTGCTTTGTAGTTCAGGCTGGCCCTGAGCTCACTGTGTAGCCCAGGCAAGCCTTGAACTCAGCAATCCTCCTGTCTCTGCCTCCCGAGTGCTGGGATTACAGGCGTGAGCTACCACGCCCAGCATCAAGAAATTAATTTCTTAACAAATCTCTTATTTATGTATATGTCAAAGATATTTCACATCAGATAAATATTAAGGCAGTATGTTCATTGATGCCAATTAGTTTGTGGCTACAGATTTTTTAGAGAGGCTTTGAGATAAAATATCCCTAGTAATTTTACAATACATTAAAATCATACTAGATCAAGGGATCTGCACATTTGTCAATAGAATGGACCTCAATGACACTGAAAACATAGTACTTAATAGCATTTGTTAACATACTTAAAGGAAAATACTCAAATTTGAACAATTTCATTTCTAAACTTCTGCTAAATATTTACTCACAGAATAATTAGGATAGTTGTTTTATGTTATACTTCAAATTTATTTAGCAGAAGTGTTGGAAAGAATGGAGTGTAGAAAAAAACTAGTACAATATTGTATATAGTCATGTACTAAGTTAATAAGCAAATATTTAGAACAATGAAAAAGTAATGTTAAACATAGTATCAGTGGAAACAACCTCATGAAAATTAAATTTGTGTGAAATATTAACTCAGTTTGTATTCTGGCTAGTAAAGAAAGTGATTTCTAGATGCATACTACACTATATAAGTCTAAAAGTGATAAAATATATAATTTTAAATTGTAGCCTATATGCCTACCATGTTTACCATTCACAGAATTTTAAGTTAGACAATTTTCTTATAAGTAATGCTTCTATTTGGGGTACATTATGCCCTATTGAATTTAAATACATAGTGGGTATATTTGTGGGTTTAATGGTACTTTACATAGATAATTTTCTTAGTAACTTCCTTTTTAGATTAATAATATACTATAATATTCTCAAAGGCCTTTATTTTCATACATTATATATATTATATATACACACATATATATTAATTCTAAAGTCTAATCTCTCGTTGTTGCTTATATTTAAATATGTTCCTTTATTTACCCCTCAAGCATGAATGGAAATTATGTGTTTTTTTAAGTTTAGTAATAACTGCTTACAAAACCGAGCACTCACTAAAATTGCCCAGCTTGAGGCAAAAAGATAAAAACAGATTTGATACATGGGAGAGCATACTTTTAATTTCTGTTTTGTCTTGTAAATATCAGTCCATTCTAAATCTGATGATGTTTGATTATTTATTTAGGCATTAAAAAGCTATCTCATCATTTGATAGCTTATCTTGCACTTTTGTTGGAAAAAGAGAAAAGTCAAACAGCATCACACACTCACACACACACACACACACACACACCCCTATACATAAATCCAATATGTCAGTGAAATATAGTAAGTAAATTGGGCCACTTCTTTAGATGTAGATCATATCACCCAAAGAAAATAGTTTATAAATGAAAAATTTTCCTCCATCCACATAATGAAATAAAATGAATATAGCTTTAAAAATATAAAATTCTAGAATAATTTTCAGGAGAAAAAATGAAGTTCACCATATTGATTTCAACAGGTTTTTATCCAGATGAAAAGACACAGTTATACTTGGACAAAATGTCTGTAATATAACAAATATTATTTGATTTTTATTGCCATCAAATAGCTGGTAATTTAAGAAAGGAAATTAAAATGAAAATAGCAAAGAAATGATGGTAAATACCTAGGGGGGGAAAAAACAATAAGAGCCAACGAGGGGCCAGAGATTTAGCTCAGTGGATCCAGCACCTGCCTAGCAAGAACAAGGTGCCTGGTTCAATCCCCAGTAACCACAAACAGCAATACCAGGCATGTATTGGCAATCAGTACCACATACACAAATGCTGGGCTTGGTGGCTCAAGCCTGTAATCCCAGCACTTGAGAGGCAGAGGCAGGAGGATTGCTGAGTTCAAGGCTTGCCTGAGATACATAGTGAGCTTGGGACCAGCCTGAACTACAAAGGTAGACCCTGTCTCAAAAAACAACAACAAAAAACTAACAAAAAAGCTCCAAAGAGAATGTGAGAAACATTTATCCCAGTTAACCAGCTATCCCAGGATAGTTGAATGAAAATCGTGCATTTCTTAAAGTGAACAAGAGCCACTGGAAAGAAAATTTTCAAGGACTGGCATACATTGCAAGAAGGATTAAAAGTAAGCAAATAAAAATTAGCAATGGGCATTTTGTTGGCTTGAGCAATAAACTTTCTGGGTTTAGAAGTAAGAAATCACTAAAAACAAAACAAAAAAAGTCTTTCAGGCCTACCTCACAAATTAAAACCTCCATGATATCATTCTTGATTCTTCTAGCATTTTTTAATTCAAAAGAAATAACCTGCATAAGTGGATTAGGAAATATACCAGGCCCTGGAAGGTACAAATAATTTAAGAAGATGAATTCTGCCTTAATTCTTTTATTCTCTTACAATATTCATTACCTGTAGCAAAAATAAAATGATTATTATACACCTTTATTGTTGTTCATATAATATTGTATGCATAACCACCTTCTATCTGAAAATATAATATAATTATTAATATAATTAAAATAAGATAACAGAGAACACATTTGGAGATACATACATATCTACATATCCAAAATCACTTGATATGCCACAGTAAGATAAGTATAGGTATGAGTTTTTCAAACCTGTGAAATTACAGTGCATTTGAAACTGAAGAACACAAATTAAGGAAGTTAATTCTTTTGACATAAATATAATATATAACTGCCTTCAGGCTTTTAAATGAGAACCCTTATATGCTTATCAATTGTTTGCTAAGAAGTAGTGGTAGATGACAAGCTATTATGAACATAATCCTATCCCACCCATGCTCTGATAATATGGATGATATAAATAAGCAAACAATAAATTATAATAAAATGTCGCAAGAACAGTGACAGAGGCTAAGGATATTAAGAGCATACAGAAGCACTTTCTACTGTGGATGCAGAAGTGGAGAGTTGAACAGTTTCTGAAAGGAAGTATTTCTTGGATTTCAATGAAAATGATCAAAATCGGAAGAAGGAAACTAGGCAAAAAAGATAATGGAGTGTGTGTGTGTGTGTGTGTGTGTGTGTGCACGCACATGAGCGTGAGAGAGAGAGAGAGAGAGAAAGAGAGGTAGAAAATGGAAGATTCTTCTTCTGAAAAATTTCTATGAATTTCAGATGTTCACCTTTGAGTTGAGTCTTAAAATTTGGGAAATCTGATTTTTTACGTTCTTTATATATTCTAGTAAAATATTTTTTTTCCATTACAGGTTGTCTTTTCCCATTTTTGATGGTTTCTCTTGCTGAGAAACTTTTTAATAAGATGAGATAGCAGTTGTTGATTCTTTCTGCTAGTTCCACTGCTGCTGAGTTTTTGCTTATAAAGTCTTTCCCTGTGGCATTGACTCCAAGAGTTCTCCCTTGCCTGTCTTCCACCATGTTTAGTGCTTGTTTTAATATCTAGATCCCTAAGCAACTTTGATTTTATTTTAGTGCATGAGGAAAGACATAGATCTATTTTAATCTTTGGCAGATTCGAGGCTAGTTTTTCTGGTACCATGTATAAAGAGATCCTCTTTCCTCCATTGAGGGTGTTTGGCTCCTTTGTCAAAGATGAGGTGGCTTAGTATGTCTAGAGTTGTTTCTCCATCTAAAAGCAGCAAAGAAATATATGAAAAAAAAATGTTCACCATCACTGGTAATTCAAGATATCCAGATTAAAACAACACCAAGATTTAATCCAGACTAAAGCAACACTCCGGAAATAATGGCTGTTATCAAGAAAGCCATCAATAGCAAACTTTGGTGCAGCTGTGAAGGAAAAGGAACCCTACTCCCCTGTTGGTGGGAATGTAGATTGGTGTAATAACTATGGAAATCAGTGTGGAGATTCCTCAAACTCTAGGATTAGAGGTCCCTTTTGACCCTGCTGTTTCCCTATTGGGTACATTCACGAAAGAATTGAAAACATCATACTACAACCACCTATGTGCACTCATGTTTATACCAGCACAGTTTGTGATAGCTAAATTTTGGAAACAGCCCAAATGTCCATCAGCTGGAGACTGGATAGAGATGTGGTATTTTTAATAAAATGCAGTATTACTCAGCCATAAAGAATGATAAATTGGAGACAAATACACTTAAATGGATGTACCTTGATGACATATTCATAAATGAAATAAATAGGACACAGATGTGTAACTACTACGCTGTTTCTTTAGCATGAAAAGGTAAAGGTGTATATGATAGGTAATGTGAAATAGGAAGAAATTGTTCAAAGGGAAGAGGAAAAGAAAGGACAAGGGAAAGTAGAGAAGGGAAATTAAAAAATTGATGGTAAAAACAAAAAAATGAAAATAAAACTTATGTATATAGGGGTTGGGCTCGAGGGGGTCAGGAGAATGAGGAAAAATGAGAATCAAGATATACCATATACAGGTGAAAATTGTCAATGTTGAATGTGATCATGATACATATCTAAAATGTACCAATAAACTCAATAAAGAAAAAATGCTAGACATTTTTTAAAAAAAGAAAAATGGAAAATTACATAGTTTCAAAGTATATAACCCATCTTTTTACCTCTCTTTCTCCTCACTATCCCTGTTTCTTTTTTAAATTTTTACTTGGATTCTTTATTGGTACGTTTTATGTCCACATCACGATCACACTCAACACTGTGAATTTGTACCAGTGTATGACACGAGTTAATTCTCGTGCTTACACACTCCCCCTGCCTACCCTACAGCCCCCAACCTCCTGTATACATATGCTTTGTTTTTTTTAATATTCCATTTTTCTTTCCCCTCATTACCCCCACCCTTTTCCCTTTGAATATTTTCTGTTTTAGAATATCTAGCATGCATTATAGAACTCATTTACATAACAAAATTGCGTATTTTTTAGCTATGGTCTCCTTCAGTTATTCAGGCTGACTTTGATCATGGCGACCTGTAGGAACCAGCTAAACCTGAGCAAGGAGTGACGAAGATGAAAAATGAAGACACAGAAACAAGTTTAAATCTGGGGCACCAGGGGTTTAGGAGACTTGACACAGAGGCCCAAGGGACTGATGCACTTTGGTTTTATTTGCTCAGACAGAGGCACTAACAATTACACTTCTCAAGGTTCACCTGACTCTTCCCTCGAGGACACTTCTCCGGGTAAACACCTTCCGCTCAGGTGTTTTCCCTTTTCCCTGCACTATGTAAGCACACTTCCGTGCCCTCTTTCTCCCTTATGCTCACTGACTGGTCCAATTAGGGCTCACTCTTCCCAGCTGATACCCACAGCATCCTCCCACTCGCACTCCTGACCAGCTATGATTACAGGTGTGCCTTGTCATGTTCAGCCTCCTCGAGGAAGTTATTTTTAAATGCTTGCAAGATATTCAAAGTGGAATTCTTGATGCCTTTCAGATACCAATCAAAGGACCCAGAGAAAGAGTGATTTTTTTTTTGCATCAGACATTTCCAAATCAATATATAGACAGCAGGTGAATTAATCCAAGCAGATAGTGTCATCCAGGAAAATTATATTGAATAAAATAGACATCTAAGACAGAATATTGACCTCTACTGCATTTAAATTCTCCTTTAGACTGTAGTTCATATGCCAATGATATAGAAGAGAAAACAGCAATGTGTGGGTTCTCAAAGCATTATGAAATAAGGCTTGAGCTAAAGCTGTCCAATACTGTATTTTAGAGGAAACAAACAAAACAAAATTGAGATACACAAGTTTTAGGGAAATCCAGGTAAGATATACTTTAATGAGCTCAATGTAGACCATTTTAGGATCAAAGAGCATAAAAAGGGTCAGAATTAACTAGAACCCATGTAGAAAGTTATTTAAGAGAAGCAAGAATAAAAGCTGACAAACATATCAAGTAAATGTGTACTCTGGGTTGTTGGTATGTTTTAGTTTATTCATAATTCTTTTCATCATGGAAATGTCCCCAAACTTAAGAAGATTTTTAAGTTGTAAAAAATTGGCAAATAATCCAGAAAAGACAAGTCATAGTGCAATTTCCAAGAGAGGAAATAAACACTAACACAAAGCCAAAGTGATAAGCATCAAGAGGAGGGAGAGCCTTTATATTATATAAGAAGAAACAACATGAAATGGTATGCGCAGATATGTGTACGTGTTGTTTTGTGACCCAGCATTTGTTGTCTAGCGTTTACTGTTGCAAGTGATGTAGTCCTGAGATATGAAAATATCTGGAGCATAGAAGGGTGGGGGATTTCTATGAGTGAAGGAGAGTAAAGATCTAAATAGCTTTTGTGGAAGCATATAAAGTAGGAACCTATACAAGTGACACATAGTTAACGCGGGGTAACATGAAGGTACAGGATAACCAGTCTGTCATTCACTGACGTCCTTCAAGAGACGGTGTGGGTTGAGTACAGACTCAAGAGAACAATATTTACATTTCATTAAGGTTTAAGTTTGGTAAAAAGAAAACAGAGAAATCAAGAGATGTGCAACTCTTTGTACCTGATTTATTTTGCTTAGCGTTGTGTCTCAAGTCTTCATGTAAGAAATTTAAAATATTAATAAAGTCCTCAGTGAAATAAAAAAGAAATAACAGAAAACAAATAAAAACTCTGGAAGTTTTGGAACTGGGGAAGGGAATTAGGACAAAGGGAATCAGAACAAGGGTCAGGTAAGCAGGAGGGGGGTAAAAGTATTTAAAAATGAACAAGATATCTTATATACATATATACTGTACCAATTTCCATTCCAAATCCCACTAGTAAAAAACAAAAATAGGCCATTGTCAGGAAAAAAGAAATATATGTATTTTAAAAACAAATCAAGGAAGACAAACCTGAAAATCCTGGAAGCAATAGTTGAATAAGGATTCAGTATAGATCCTTATTGTAAAATATACTTTCATATTAACTTCACAGATATATAATGTGCTTTTATTTTCTTTTCTTTTTGATAACAGGAATCAAACTCAGGGACTTACACTTGCTAGGCAAACACTTTACAACTGAGCTGCACCCTCGATCTCTGTATCATGTACTGAAATGATAAAGATTGATTTTTGTTAGAGTCTAGAATATCTTTGTAAAGAAAAAAGCATTCACAAAACATTCAAGGAATTATGGCTTTCTTCTTGGTTAGCAATATGCAGATAATGTTTAGGGAAAGCATATTATGGTCATATAGTTGTAGTGGAAAATTTAGAAAGATAATAACAACTGCCTTCAGAATCAGTTTTGTATGTAACCATTACTTTAAAATCATACATGTGATGTTCATTCACTGACCCCACATAAAGTCAGTGTAGAAATTCTTCCACTGACATTTATATAGAAATGAGAAGATAGTTTCACATGATGAGACTTAAGATGTTTACAATCACCTTACCATGAATAATTGCTTAGGCATTTTAACAAGATCTTGGATGATATGATAAGACTTTGAGAACTTTCATTAAGAATGGATTTTTCTGTGCTTAGGTACAAATGTGGAATTTCTGATAGGATGTTGAAGTTAAACACCTGGGACTGAACCTGTCCCTGTGAAGGTAAAAACATTTTACTCCAATAACAGAATGGGATTTCAATAGCAGATCACTTTAGTTCCTCTACCAGAATCATTAATAGATTTTTTTACAAAACTGAGATAATATTTCAATATGCATGAGCTGTCCACTTATGCTCAATTTACTATCAATATTTTCCAATTATCTGTGCAGCATTATCTTCCATTCAACTCCCTTGGCATTACCTACATGGTACACATTGTCAGAACTTAGAACAGTCTCCGGCTCCTGAAGATTGAAAACTATCTGATTTCAGGAGCTCCCTGGAGATAATTCCTCGTTGTGACATGCAACCTGAATTAACTGCCTATTTAGGCATCTCTCCTAAGGGAATGCTGTCATGAATTCAGTATGAATTATGTAGTTATGATTTGCATTTTGTAATTTGCATTATTGAAAAGATAGATACTCTTTTGCCTAATTCAGAAAAGTCAAATTGTATTCAAGATGATATTGTCAATCACCATCATGGTTTACATAAATAACAAGACATCATACATTTCAAAACCACTGAGGGTAAATTTATAACATTCTTACCACAAAGAATAATATTTGAAGTGATAGCTATATTAATTACCCTGATTTAATTGTCCCATAGTGTATTATTACATTACCTGACCCCATAACATAAACATTTATAATTTATCAATTTACAATTTAAAAATTACAATTAAAAAGATGATGTCAAGTTTGGCAATTTACTTTCTGCTCATGAAAAAACCCAGACTAATTTCTAAAATGCAATAGTATTGTGAAATAAATTATATAGCCTTTCTAAATGTAGCAGTTTTGGGGTAATTCAACTTTTTGGGCTGCCTGTCTTCTTAATTTTGTGGCCTGGTAGCCTGTGTATTTTGACTACTAAGAGGCAAGCTGTCATTAGGTGAACTAGTCTACAATGAATCATTTTCTCACATACCATCGAAGCCACCATTTATCTTATCACTAGAAAAGAAGATTATAAGATCTATGCACTTATATTTACTACCTACAGAATTTTCTCTTACTACCCTACTAAGGATTTTGATTAGAGTAGTGGGATTTGTGCTTTAAAAATTCTATACAGCTAAAGATGAGAATAAACTCATATCATATATTGGTACAAATTCCCCATGTTGAGTGTGATTGTGAGCTGTGTATAAAATGTACCGATAAAGAATTCAATTAAAAAAATTCTATCCTTCACGTGTTTGTCATCCTCAAAGCTTCATTGCAGGTTACGTGTTCATACCAATCTTACAGACTTTGCTCAAGGCAATTCCTTTAATGAAATCATGCTAGAGGCACATTGTTTTAAACCACAGAAGACAACATTATTTGGTAAACCCTTTTTGCCTCAGTGTCTTTAGAATCACTAAGAGGCTGGATCTCTCCTTACATTATTTTAGAAACTTCCATGTGGTTGAATCCAGGTTTTCTCCCAGACTCAGTTCGTCGTGCACACGACTCTTCCACTCACGCTCAACTCCTCACCGCCTCAGCGTGCCTCATGGGAACGCTGCTACATGGCTCACGACTTCTGAATCCTAATCACGGCGAAGACTCTCGAATTTGCTGTGGAGTGTCCCTGTCAGTACCAGCGGGATGCCCTCAGGATCTCCCTGCAGCCTATGTTTCAGGATGACCAACTGAAATGTAGGAAAATGTGGCAATTTATTTTTTGATATATTCCTATTCAAATAAAATGGATAAACTCTAAACAGAATTTTTGTTTACTTCCGTTCCATCTCCATCTTTAATAGTATGCATATTCCCAGACACCACAAAACAGATTGCATTACATTTGAAACCGTACACCCTTGAATAGTTCCCAAAACAAAATAAAAATAAAAACTACAGCCAGAGATTTAGCTCAGTGGTTCTGGTGCCTGCCTAACAAGTGCAAGGTCCTGAGTTTGATCTTAGTAACCACATACAATGCTGGGCGTGGTGACTCACACCCACCAGCAATCAATACTGCTGAGTTCGATGCTTGCCTAGGCTACATAGGGAGCTCAGGGCCAGCCTGAACTACAAAGTGAGATCCTGTCTCAAAAAAACAAAACAAAACAAAACAAAACAAAAACTAAAACAGTAGCTTATATTACTGTTATTAAAACTGGCATTTACAGAGATTTTTCATTATTAGTCTTTGAAATAAAACATCATGGCTGAAACTCTTCTCTACTTCCCAAGGATAACTTAATTACTTTTAACTTATTTACCAATTTATTTAACTATAATTGACAAATAAAAATTATATATCTATATCTCATGCAACTATATATTTTTTGAGACAGGTTTTAGCTTTGTGGTTCAGGCTGGTCCTGAGCTCTCTCACCATGCTCTGTATTGTTGTATGTGGTTACCAGGGATTGAAAGAGAGACCTCGTACTTGTGAGGCAGGCGCTGGAACCACTGAGCTAAATCCCCATCCTACAACTTAATATTTTAATATATACTTAGACTGTGAAGTGACTACCGCAATCTTCTTCAAATACCTATTTGTCACACATTCTTTTTTATGGTGAGAATATAGGAAATCCATCATATTAGCAAAGTACACAACAGTACAAACTATAATACCATGATGTTTATTAGAAATATAGAATTTATTCCTTCCACATAACTGGCACTTTATTTCCTTTGAACAATATATTCCCCCAACCTCCCAGATGAATTGGAAAGAACATTCTCATTTTTAGAGTATATTTTTTCTAATGTTTTATATAATTCTGGACATCAAATAAACTACATGATTATTTAATGTTTAAAGACTGTGTAATAGAATTTTTCTATAGTATTGAGTAAAATAAGTTGACATAATATTGAAACATTAATCATTGTACTTTTTAACTTGCTTACATGTGATTTTTTTTTGTTCTATTATTTTCAACTGTGACTACATATTGAATTACTTGGGAAGCTTTTGAAAAGATACTGATTCTTAGACCATGTTCCAGAGCATTAAATATGGATTGAGAGTTTGTTTCTAAATATTAGAAACCTTCAAATTCCAGGTCATCCTAACATACAGCCAGACTGAGATTTGTCTACTTTAGTCAATCAGAAATATCCATATTTCACAAAGGAAATTTATACTTGCTATAAAGAGTTGCAAAAATACAATACAATTAATATTCCAAACTTTTTGTTTCCAAAGATCTGATGGTAGTAAGTTAAGTCTTAATATCATCAAAATGAAAGACCCTGTGGTGTTTAGAAAACAACATGTAATGCAACAATTTGGGAGATGTAAGTAGATCCAATAACCCCATTCTCTAAGGCTCACTGTGGACATTTGATTTCCTTTTTTTTTTTTTTTTTTTTTTTTTTTTGAGGCAGGGTCTCGCTTTGTAGTTCAGGCTGGCCCTGAGCTCACTATGTAGCCCAGGCAAGCCTCAAACTCAGCAATCCTTCTGTCTCTGTCTCCCGAGTGCTGCGATTACAGGCATGAGCCACCACACCCGGCACTGTGGTATGTGTTATTGATTGCTGGTGGGCGTGAGTCTCCACGCCCAGCATTGTATGTGGTTACCGGGGGTCAACTCAGGACCTTGCACTTGCGAGATAGGCACCAGAACCACTGAGCTAACCCTCTGGACCCTTGGAACAATTCTTATCCCTCATTCTTCCCTTGTCTCTCTTCCTCCTGGTTACCATATAAGTACCTTTTCTCTGTCACACCTTTCCAACATGCCATTTCTGACTTGGATCTGGCTGATCATGGACTGAACCCTTTAAAATTATGATCCATTGTAAATTCCGCCTCCTTTAATTATGTATCTAAACTTTGTCTCAGGGATAGGAAAGCTAACACAGAAAGCTTGGGCCAAGCACGGGATCATTTCTGTGATTGTACTTGACCTTGTACTTCAGAAACTGGTTTTCAGGAGGAATTTTAAAAGATTTGAAGATGCATGCTAACAAAGCCCTACAATGCTGTAAGCAGAACTCGATATATGATACTAATCAAAGTTTATAATGTTTATAAGAATGAGAACAGTAAAATCCAGGCTTAGGATATTAAAACTGGCAATTTACAGTTGAAATTAAAACCTCCATTTGCAGTACTAAAGACTATATGTGTTATGCTATACCAAAATAATTATCTACATTTTGACTATGTTCTGAAGCCTTGTAGACAATTAAAATAAGGACAGTGAACCAATTAATTTGTCCATGAAAATTTCTAGACAACTCAATATTCAAATTATGGTGTGGGTTTGGCTGGATGCTTTTAAGCAGATCTACAGTGAGATTCAGGAGCAAATGACAAAACTGAATGATTTCCAAAAGTTTGTTCTTATGTCAGAAAAGAAATATATGTGACACTGGGCAGAGGAGAATATGGCTGCTGAAACCATAAGAATTAAAAAGAAGCTAAGATTTCCATGAAGAGAAAAAAAGAAAGAAACCTTGAGAGCATTTCAGAAATCAGAACCACCCTATCTTAGACTAAAGTGTGCTAAGCTATTTACCTTCCATTTGAGAAAAGTCCCTAGAATGGCCACGCATTTAGACAAGTATAACCCAGTCTCATCCACCCAGGCACTCATAGGACACAGTGGCCATGGTACAAGGAGGGCTAACTACTGCTATTCCTATTCTTTTCTTGTAAAGTTACACTACAGAAGGTGTTCATTAAATAAAAAGCCTATGCCAAAAATTACTCAAAAATTAGCTCAACAGAAGAAATAATCTGACATTTCTCATCTGTTTTATAGCTTAGTTTATTATTTGTTATATAATGCATTCTTAAACATTTTAACCTAGAAATTGCATGAAACATAAAATAGTAAAATATAAATATTTCATAAACTCCTTCTTTAACCTTTAAACTCTTTTTTTTATGTTTAATGGGAAGTTTATGTGTGAATAAGTAGTATTACAAACCCACTGGGCAAAGAGCCCGAGACAAGTGAATAATTGCAGGATAAGCAATTTAATTTAATTTTACAAGTAAAGAGGAATAAAATTCCAGTCTATGATAAATCAAAAATAAATGAGGGGATTGGTACGGACTTAAAGAAGTAGACCTAAGCTAAATCTTACTTAGAACTTTCAGAGTTCCATTTATTAAATCAGTAAGTCTAGGAAATAAGGGACTATCCTCAGATATTATAGGAATGATTTTTCTTAAATGCTTTCAAAAACTAATTATAAACATTATATTAAAATTATGCAAATATATCCATACACCATATACTTCCTACTGGTATTAAAATAAGCACTTATAAGAAGATATGTAAGGAATTTTTAGTTATATTATGACTTTAGTAGTTTTTGAGGTGTCAGTAAAAATAATAGTATTTTTGAGTGTTTTGATATATTTGTATGCCAAGTACTGTGACCATCACAAGCAAAACACTTATGTTTCTATTTCATTTTTTCAAAAATAAATTTAGAAATTTAATAAAACTTGTCCAAATTTACAACAATCAAAGTAAAACTGAAACTCCTCTGCTTTGACACAGTATTGTATACTTGAACATGGTTTCAGAAGTTTAATCTCATGGTATTAGCTTTGAGGTATTAGCTTAGAGAGGAGTACTGAACCACAGAAATTTATTATGTTATAAACCAAGACATTAATAAAGGATGGTTGATAGTATTTTTAAAAGGTGATTGGGGTGCATATAGAAATACATAGAAATGAGGAGATAGATGGGTGGAGGGGCAGACAGAAAAGCAGCAGAAAAATGACACATGTTGACTTTAATTGGCATCTAATGGAAAAGGAAAGAGTCATTCTGTTTTATGCTACTGTAACAGAATATCTGAGGAGGGACACTTTGCAAAGTAGTTTGTTTCACCCACAGTTTTGGAAGATACAAGCCTAAGATCACACAAGGCCAACTCTTTGGTCTCTGGACAAAGTCACCTCGGCAGTGTCATGACACATGGCAATACAGTGAGAGAGTGTGCAAGAGTGAACCCCTAGGAAGACAGGGGAGCAGAAAGCAGGGACAGCCAGGCTTGGATATTTTACAAAAATTCATTTTCATAGAACTGGAGACTCTTTGGAAAGAAAGACTGACAATTGTTTTCCAAAAGGACAATAAGCAAAAGATATGAAATACCTATTCAGCTCAGTAATTTACAATAATATAATTATTTTTAAAGTAATATAATGTGTGATTTTTTAAAAATATTATTCTAAAAAAATCCACAATGTGGGTAAAAATGAGAATTGACCTGTGTCACATACCGGTACAAATTCCCCAATGTTGTGTATGATTGTGAGCTGTATATAAAATGTACCAATAAAGAACTCAATTTAAAAATATACTATTGTATAACCATAATCAATCTTTTGAAAAATGTTTCCTAATAAACTTTCTATATGAAAATCTCCAAAAGAGTTGATTTATCTCTAGTGAAAATGTATCTGTAAACAAAACTCACTGATACAGGATACTCTTGTCTCAAATATCATATTGGAGTTTTGGAAACTTTATGACCAATTATGCCTCTCTTAACTATGTGGGTAAACTAAGCTAATAAGTTCATTCTTGTGGATAAAAACTGAGCCACAGCACTTACACAGTAATCAATAACTAGATAAATACCCTGAAACTCAGAGGTGACATCAAACTAGCAAATTAGCAAATATAGCCAGGAAAATTAGCAAATAAGGAAAAAAATGTTCTCTGAAATATTTTGATACACTTTAATATGATTATCTATGAAAATGCAAAATGCTTGTATGCTAAAATTTTAGTTTGTATTGAGTCTTACTCTGCAAACTGAAAACACTTGTCCATAAAAGAACTCTCTACAGCAGAGGGTACAAAATTGAATTTCTCCCTAAAATCTACATTAGGTTAACAGAAATGCCAGTAATCTCAGAAGAGCACCTCTTAACACTCTATAAGAGAATTTGGAGAGGTGTGAGCAGTGCTAAGTCCCTTTTGTTTTTCAGGAAGAACATACTCAGTTCACACCTGTACAATGATACATTCAAGGTCAGTTTAAAGCTGCTCTTTCTCAACTACAGATCAGATATGGAATAAATGCAGTAAAAACCAAACTTTCATGTAAATACTACTGCAAATATTGAAAATATGGAGAAGTTAGAAATCAATTTACATATTCTGTAAAAACTCCTTAATCTGTGCAGTAGTATAGATTTCTTCTTTATAATTTTTATAGATTAGCAAAATTAGGACTTGAGGTTCCATTTGACCCTGCTATTTCTCGACTAAGTAGATACATGAAAGAAGTAAAAGAATCATACTACAGCAA